>WSYQ01000109.1:0-10714 GCA_011426435.1 Lysiphlebus fabarum
ACAGAAAAGCACATAACAAGACGACGACGACATTTTTATTTTCTGCTGTATTGCGATCTCTCAGGCGATCTTCTTTTTATTTTATTTTATTTTTCTCCTCCCCTTTTAACCCTATATCAAAGTAGCTATAAGTGCCAAATGCTGTTTACTTTTTTTTATTATTTCTCTGGTTTTTGTAAATGGTTAAACACAGCACACCAGAAAAAAAAAAATATATTTTTATATATACACATATAGATATCTACTAAACAGAGTATAATAAATTATTTTCATTGAGCTTTTAAAACTACCTACGAATTTCCTGGATAAAATTTTTAGTCGAGGAAGAAAAAAAAAAAAGAAAATATCATGTAAGCATTGGAAAACTGTTTTCACTTTAAAATTATTATTATTTTTTTTATTTTTCAAAAGTTGAGCTTAAAATAATAGAATTGAATGGCCAAAATTCGATACTACTTTTAAAGAAAATTACCAGAAGATTTTCACAAAATCTTTCAATTTTTTTTACTGATATTTTTGAATTGCAAGCTTTTTATTATTTTTATGTATTAATAAATGAAGTTTTTTTCAAGATGCATGATTAGTTTCTTGATAATAATAATGACATAAAAATAAACATACTGAAATAACTATCATAAATTGTATTTTTTATTTTTATAACTCAAGTTTATCCATTGTTTCAGTAACATGAATTCAAGATAACAAAAATCGCATGTTTTAGTGTGCGTGATGTGTTGTTAAATTTTTTATAGCATAATATTTTAGTTATTTCAAATGTACCAACTAAATTTACCAACAAGAATATACTTTAATATATACAAAAGATAAAATAAAATCTACTTATATGAAATAAAAATAATTTTAAATAACTTACGCAGGACAATAGTTACAAACGTAACTAAAATAAGGTCTTCCTTGTGGTCCTCTTGTTCCATTACATTTAGCCCAACCACAACCGACTCTATGAGTTGGTGCCCATACCATTTGTGTATAATGACCAACAAGACTTAAATCATTATTTGCATGTGCTCCATATTTAAAAATTTCATATTCTGAAAACCATGTTTTTATTGTAAAAAACCTGTAACAAATTAAAAATAATTTAATGTAATTTTTTTGTAATTAAATTTTTCATATATATATTTTTAATTTTATATTTATATCAGGCAAATATAATGACCAAAGAGATATTCGAATTTTTTTTTGGAAAAATTGAGAATTTTGAACAGGCGAATATAATAACTGAAGAGGTATTGGAAGTTTTTTTATTTTTGAAAAAATTTTAAATTTCTAACAGGCAAATATAATAACTAAAGAGGTATTCGGATATTATTTTTTTTTGTAAAAATTAAAAATTTCTAACAGGCGAATATAATGACCGAAGAGGTATTCGAATTGTTTTTTTTGAAAAAATTTTGAATTTCTAACAGGCAAATATAATAACTAAAGAGGTATTCGGATTTTATTTTTTTTTGTAAAAATTTTGAATTTCTCACAGGCAAATATAATAACCGAGGAGGTATTTGAATTTTTTTTTTTTGGAAAATTTTGGATTTTTAACAGGCGACTAGAATGACCGTAGAAGTATTCGAATTTTTTTAACAAATGAAAAAATTTATCGAAATTTTTTTCAAAAAAATATTCAAATACACCAGGGTTGTAGGACCGAACAAGAAGTATTCGAGGCCATTCCCCGTTTTTTTCTATCTTTGATATTTTTCGATATATTATTATCGATATTAACTTATTTTAAAAATTATTGAAAAAAATGTTGAAAATACTAGGCAAACATGACTTGAAAAGAGGTATTCGATGCCGTTCCCTGTTTTTTTCTATCATCGATATTTTTTTATTTTTCGATATTAACATATTTTAAAAATTATCGAAAAAAATCTTGAAAATACTAGGCGAACATGACTTGAAAAGAGGTATTCGATGCCGTTTCCCGTTTTTTTCTATCATCGATATTTTTTTATTTTTCGATATTAACATATTTTAAAATTTATTGAAAAAATTGGGAAAAATACTAGGCGAACATGACTTGAAAAGAGGTATTCGATGCCGTTCCCCGTTTTTTTCTATCATCGATATTTTTTTATTTTTCGATATTAACATATTTTAAAATTTATTGAAAAAAATGTTGAAAATACTAGGCGAACATGACTTGAAAAGAGGTATTCGATGCCGTTCCCCGTTTTTTTCTATCATCGATATTTTTTTATTTTTCGATATTAACATATTTTAAAATTTATTGAAAAAAATGTTGAAAATACTAGGCGAACATGACTTGAAAAGAGGTATTCGATGCCGTTCCCCGTTTTTTTCTATCATCGATATTTTTTTATTTTTCGATATTAACATATTTTAAAATTTATTGAAAAAATTGGGAAAAATACTAGGCGAACATGACTTGAAAAGAGGTATTCGATGCCGTTCCCCGTTTTTTTCTATCATCGATATTTTTTTATTTTTCGATATTAACATATTTTAAAATTTATTGAAAAAATTGGGAAAAATACTAGGCGAACATGACTTGAAAAGAGGTATTCGATGCCGTTCCCCGTTTTTTTCTATCATCGATATTTTTTTATTTTTCGATATTAACATATTTTAAAATTTATTGAAAAAATTGGGAAAAATACTAGGCGAACATGACTTGAAAAGAGGTATTCGATGCCGTTCCCCGTTTTTATTTACCATTGATATTTTTTTATTTTTCGATATTAACATATTTTAAAAATTATCGAAAAAAATGTTGAAAATACTAGGCGAACATGACTTGAAAAGAGGTATTCGATGCCGTTTATAGTTTTTTTTCTATCCGATTGTTTTTCAGATATTGAAATATTTCAAAAAAATTTTATATTTTTATCAGGCGAATATAATGACTGAAGAGTTTTCCGACTTATTAATCATTTTTAATTATTGTAATATTTTTTCTATCTAATTTAAGTTCTGTGACACGTTATCAACGTCGATTTGTCAATAATAATAATAAAAATCATTGCCTGTTCAATGTTATTCAGTGCCAGAGGCGCGTAACCAACTTTGTCATTTAAAAAACTAACTATTAGTAAGGTAAAATTATAATCTATATAAACAACAATGTCAATAATGATGAGAGCTTGCTTTTTTCTTTCAAACTAAATATGATTTTTTGATATTTTTTATTGACACTTATTGAGCTTTTGTCACAGAGGTCAATGGTTTTTTCATCTTAATTTTGTAGTGTCTACTTGAGTACCTGCTGACGCTTGCTATATACTCAAAAAATAAAAAAAAAATGAAGAAAATTCCACTCAAAGATACCAGGAAGCGATAAAAGCAAACGAGGAATACACGGAGATCGATCGTTGGGTGTGCATCCAAACGGGTAATCTGATTTTCTCGTTGCCAAATCAGAGAGTGCCCAGTATCGTTTCATTTTAAGATACCTGTATATATATTTATTTATTTTATTTTATTTTTTTCTATTTTTGTATTTTACTTTTTCGATTCTTTTGAGTTTTTATTTTTTTATTTATTCTTATTTTATTCTCACTTGAATGGATAACACAAAGAAATTATATAGTTTGTAGCAAATTGTAGTAGTACTGATAAAAAACGTGATTCGATTTTTTGAAATTGCATTGAGCATGTATAAAAAATCATCAAAATAAAATTGTCGTCAATATTGCTAAAACACTAATTTACATTTATAAATTAAATTTTTATTTGTCTATCCAATTGTTTTCAATTTTTTTTTCCAACAAATAAAATTCAATTTTTTCATTGAATATTTTTTTGCTATCTAGTTTTCATTAAAAGTAATTTTATTTATGATGTATTAATAATTAACATAGTACTTTTATAAATGATTTTATAAGAAAATAAAATTTTTAAGCTTTTTTATAACATAAAAGAATTTTCAATGATGATGATAGATATAAAAGTACTTTTAGATAAAAATTTTAAAAAGTAGTAAACACAAAAAATATATTTCTAATGTATATGTTTTAGCATTATAACAAAACTGCATATTCATTTTTCTTTGATAATTTTTAATGAGATGAAATCTTAAAAAGAAATTTCAAATGTTTTGTTGAGTTTATATACATATTAAAGTTGATACATGTTACTTTTAAAAACTAAAATATTTACCATTTATTATTTCCATTTTCATTAGATAAAAAATAAAAAAATGAATAAAGAATTAATATGTATTTCGAAAAATACCATCAAATGAACTTTATAAAATCAATTTACAATAAAATTAACGATTAGATTACTATGTTGTAATAAAAAAAAATAGATAAAAAATAAAAGCTCAAAATGAGGATCGTAAAACCAATGAATCATGATCAAAACTATTTTAAAAGAAATAAAAATAACAAGTATTATTTTTATTATATTTTGAAATTATATGTTTTATCTAAAAAAAAAATAAATATATATATAAAAATATATGCAATTTTATTTTGATTAAAAATGATTATAATAATTATTTTTTTTAAATTAAAAGTTTTAATTATAAATAAAAATTAAAAAAAATTAAAGAATTTATCATCAAACAAATTTAATTGAATATAAATTTAATATTAATATAATTAAAAAACTAGTATTATTGTTTAAAAAAATTATTAAATTAATTTACATTATTGAGATATTTTTTAAAAAAAAAAAGCTTTTCATTTGATGATATAAATTTTTAATTTTTTTATCTTGCAATAATGTGAAATTTAAAAAAATTTAATTTACCAAGAATTATTATAAAAAGAATAATAATAATTTATTAATATTTTTTTTTTTTTGCTTAATGATGTTGTAAAAGATTAAATCATCAAAATCAATCTGATGTCAAAACTGTCACGTCAATATCAAATTTTAAGTTAGTCAAAGACTTTTATAGTTTATCAAAAATTATTAACAGAAAATTGAAATATATAAAAAATAATTATCAAATACTTGACATATGAATTTAACGATAATGAGAATAGTATTTAATAAAATTAACTCAACAAAAATAAAAAAAATAAAATAAAATTGTAGTTTCAACACTAGATTTTATTATTTTTATTTATTTTTTTATTTTTTCTTTACCAATGGTATTTTGTAGATACGATTCGCAATAACTTTCATCCTCGATTTTATTTCGAAAACGACCAAAAAGTTCGACCTCCTTTCGACTTTACAAAAGTTGCAGTAAAAAAAAATAAAAATATAAAGATAAAAAAAAAAATTCATCGACCTAAAACAACGAAGAAGCATTCAAGCTTTGTTTGCAGTTTATTTTTTATTTTTTTATTTTTTCCTCAACAAGAAGCTTTTTAGAATTGTTTTGAATTATTATAAAATAATATTTATAATAAATTACTATTCCAGTGTTTTATTTATGTTTGAAAATATTTTGTTAAATTTTATATTTACAAAAACAAAAAAATATAAATAAATAAAAATAATTATTTAAATTAAATACTAGATATATAAATTAAAATAATAAATTTCTTACCATGGTACTTGAGCTGTTGAGATGAATATATTCTGACCACAACTGCCAAATGCATCTATATGAAGACCAGTTGCATTGTCATGAGTCAAAGCATAACATGCTTCAGCCCATCTTTGTGCTGCTTTAGCAGCTCCATTATGCCATCTCTGTAAATTAAATATTAAATTAATTAAATATAAAATAAATACATTATTATTTAAAAAATTTAAACAAATAAATCATATATAATTATATCAAAAAAAATTTAATATTTATTTAAAAAAAAAAAATAACCAATAGAAAAACAAAATTAAAAATATAAAAAATAAAAAATTACAATGATGTTTATTCAACAATAATTTACTATGCGTCAAACGATTAATTATGCTAGAGGCGTTTGTGCATTCATCCATAAGAAAAATAATGAGGCTATTAATCACTAAAACTTTACTAACGATCTTGAGACTTGGTTTTATATATAGAAAAACAAAACAAGAGCTCAATGTACATAGAAAAATTTCAAGCATGATTAACTAAAAGTTATAAAAATTAAAAATGTAAATATTATTTTATTGTTAACATTTTATTTAATTTATATTTACATTGTAATTTTTTTTTTTATATAGATATTTCTATTATATATATATAATAATAATTTTTTTTTATATAAATTTATACAGTAACTGATTTTATTTTTACATAGACATTTTTAAACATTTTTACTATTATTATTGCAAGGGTAAAATAAAAAGAAAGTCAATGAACTTATGGTTGTGTTTAAATATGAATAAAGAAAAAAAAATTTTTAAAAGTTAAACTTTTATTTAGTATACATGTAAATTATTATATTGAAAATTTTTACATGACATTTAAACTTTTTTTTTTTAAAAAAAAAATCAATAAAAATGTAAAGCCATTTAAATATGAATTGTTTTTTTTTTTTAAAAAAAAAGAATTATTAATTTAAAAATATGAATTGTATCAAAATGACATTGTAAATTTAAAAAAAAAATAAATAAATTATTATAAAATCATTTTACCATTGTAAGCATGTTTGCAGCAGTTGGATTCACACGAGTCCGAAAGAAATTGTGGTAAAGCACAATTTTTCTTTGAACTTTTTTGTTGCTTGTTGTTAAAACTCTCGTGGGAATTTTATCACCATACAACCGTGGCACTGTAACAAAGACAAGATAAACTTAGTCAAACTAAAAAAAAAAAAGTCAAAGTCAAAAATATAAAATTCAAAAAATTTAACCACAAATGATTTACAATAAAAAATTAAATGAAATTTTTTTTTTTTATTTCTAATTTTACATTCAAAAGAAAATGAAAAAACATCAACACCCTGTATCTGCATTTAAAATAATAATAAAAAGTAATTCTGTCACGTGTTCTATATGATCTTGCAAGTTTTTATTTTTTTATATAAATATTTTCTTGTCTCGTGTTGGCAACGATAATAGAAAAGTTTATATATAGTATTACGTTTTTATTTATTTATTT
The DNA here is from genome assembly GCA_011426435.1 of Lysiphlebus fabarum. Classification (NCBI taxonomy): domain Eukaryota; kingdom Metazoa; phylum Arthropoda; class Insecta; order Hymenoptera; family Braconidae; genus Lysiphlebus; species Lysiphlebus fabarum. Next base: position 6,974 of record WSYQ01000109.1, read on the forward strand.
GAATTTTTTTTTATTTTAATTTTTTATTGTAACACAAAAGTCACGAATAGGTATAGTGAAAAGTGCCTATTCATAATTTATTTCAATCAGTAAAAAATAAAATAAAAATTTCTGTATGAAAAACATAATATTTCGTGTTGAATTTTAATAATAATAAAAAAAAAAAAAAAAAATTAATAGACATTCATGCTATAATAGAACATGAAATTTATGAATTATTAATATTTTTGAGTGTTTGTTTTCAGGTAGATGTATATACAGTGAGTGTATATATAAACTAGATATGATATATTATTATTTATTATTTTTTTTTATGAAAAAAAATTGGTACTCTACTCGGCTTACTGCGATCCGTTTGCCAAGGTACAGCTGATGGCAAAGTGGTAGCAATCACCACAAATAACCAAATGTACTTCATTATTATTTTTGAATATCTGTAACAAAAAAATAAATATAACAAATGAAATTAGTACTCAGTTAAATAAAATATATTTGAAAAATTTTAAATATAAAAATTATCATTATTTTTTTTTTTAAATAAAATATATTTTACTGAATAAATGTGAAAAAAAAAAACACATGTTATATACTCAAATAAATATATTTAAAAAAAAATTTATATACATTATCAAAAAGACACTCTATCGCTATAAATTTTACGATAAAAAACTATAAGAAAAGTATAAAAATAAAAAAAAATATTCTATACTTTTGGGTACTTTCATAAAAACTTTTCTACATATAGAAAAAAAATATTTAAAAAAAAAAAAAAAGTTCTATACTTTTTATACGGATAAAAATTTTTTACTGTTAAGCCATCACACACAGTTTTATTTTATTTTACACATTCAAGTAAGCAGTTTTAGAAATAATAAATTACAATTTTTTTTTTTTTTTGTAGATCATGTAACTGCATCGTTTTTTTAATAATTTTTATTTATTTAATTTAATTTTTTTTTATTTTATATTTATGAAAAAATCAATAACAATTTAAATAACCATCAAGTTTATTATTTATTATTTATTTTAAACACGATTTTACAAGAGATTTAAAATATATACTTACAAGAGTTTTAGTTTTAAATAATAAAAATAAATTATTTCTTGGATCTTTGAAAAAAAAATATAAATGGTTTTTCAAAGTACATATCTTTGACAACTTATTGTCAGTTGATACATAATATATATATATACTTTTATTAAATAAAAAAAAAAAGTTTTATAAAGAAAATAGATAAAATAAAATCAAAAAAGATTTGAAAATTATTGATTATTCCAATGCAATTTTTAAATTTATTATAGAACAGCATATTGAAAATTTTTATATATGAAATTGAAGTTGATTTGATAAAAAGTATGTGATTTAAATTTATATTTATGATTGAAAAATTGAAAAATAATTTTCTGACATAATGAATTGTCAATAAAATAATAAATTGATTTTTTTTTTTTTCGATTAAAAGATTTCTATGAAGAACGAATTAATTTAAAATACTTATTTTGAGCTAATTTTATTGTTATGAAATAATTGATAACTAAAAAATTAAAAATATAAATGATAGTTTCAGTAAACTGTCATTATATTACTGTAATTTACATTAACAAATTTTATAGCAAGAATTTTATAAAAAAATAATATTAATTTAATTTTAAAGGTCATTTTTACAAAATAGTTTCATGCAATATTATATATAAGTATATCTCATCGTTTTATTTTATCTTAAAATTATTCCAATAAAAAAATAAATTAAGCTAATTGTATTTTTCATTTTAAACTACTCTAAAATTTGTGAAATTCATTATTACGATAATTATTATTTTACCTTTACTCACAAAAACATAATAAAAAAATAACAACAAATATTTATTTTTACTATAACAAACACGTAGGTGAAATTATAAAAACGATAGCAGTTCATTGATTCAAATTACGATATTAAAAATATAAAAATTTAAAAAAATAATAATAATATATAAATATAAATATATATACGTTTGTAAAATAAAAGTAAAAAATAAATAAAAATGATAAAAAAAAAATAGTGACAGTTCAATTGAAAAAATATTGAAATGAAACATAAAAGTGCCTTTGCTATTTGGTTATTTGTTTACTTAATTCTTTGGGACATCCAATAATTTTGAATTTCAAAATATTTTATAGTATCCAATAAAAATAAAATCCTATATATTTACCAATAGAGGTGACTAAAAAAAAAAAAAAACATTGACAAGCTAAAATATTTTTAATGTTTGTATGTAGAAAATAAAATTGAACTAAAAAAAAGTTGGCATTATTAATTGTCAACTCAATTGATTGAAAAAATGTTTAATTTTTTATTTATTTTTATTTATTTTGAATGTATATATCAAATCTTTGTCTTGTGTTATCATGAAAACGCATTTATCCTCGCCAAAATCAACGACAAGTAACTTTTGTCTTTAAAAAAAAAATTGTGCATTCTATCTGGTCAAACTACATCAATTTATTTACAATGAATAAAAAAAATAAATAAAAAACTAAAACTGTATACTAAAGAATAAAACGATTTGATACTGAAGACATTTATTCGAACAATTTCTTCTAGTTTTTTGGTCCAAAAGACAATGAAGTAGAAAAAAAAGGCAAAAAAATAAAATAAAAGTATAGAGTAACCAAAAAATAGAAAAAAACAAAATAAAACAAGTATATATTATATATAGTTTAAAGAAAAAAAAAATTTACTAGACATATAGGTATATTATAACAGAAAAAGTAAGTGCTCTTGAAAAGTAAAGACCACCAACATGGTTATATTTTTTAGTATGTCACTCATGCCAAAGAAACTTGAACAAGAAATAGCAAGTAAAGTGAGTTTTTTTTTTTCTTATTTTTTGTTACCATGAATATACCTGAAATAAGAACAGAAAAACGTAACAGAAAAATAAATATAAAAAATAAAAAAACACCTTGAACTTTTTCCAATAAAAAAATATCACACACGTACAGATCATTAAAAAAAATTCATGGATCCAAAAACTTGATAAGATTTCTAGTATGTCTAAAAAAATTTTTAAAAACTATCAACTTTATTTTCTTTAATTTTAATTATAAAAATTAATAATGAAAATAAAAAAGATATTTAATAATAAAATCATGGCATACGTTTGTAAAAAACATGAATTTTTTTTTATTGTTAAAAAAATAATTTCTATCAACTAACAAACGCCTTTTAGCAAATTAGATTTAGACTTATCATTTTGATATCTATTGATATCATAAGCTAATTTTTAAATACAAAAAAAAATACTATTCTAAATTTAATAATGATTTTATTTTATTTATTTTTTTTTATTTTATCATCACAAATATATGCATTTATCAACATTGAAGATTGTTGGCTCGTGCAATGATTGTCGATATCTTTGATAGCATGAATATATTCGACTTTTGGTTATAGCATTACAATGCATTGAATATATTGATTAAGTAATTTTTGAATATGCATGAGACGATTCACTGGGGTAGAAAACGAAGCCTTTTACTACACTCGATTTACTTAATATATGTATATATATATACTCTACAATTTCATCTCTCTTATATTATTTCAAGCTACCTATAAACCAGCTACCTTCACAACTTCTTTACCCTCAATGTCCGACATTCAGATTTACAGCTTTTATTTTAGTATAAAATAGACTAAAAATATTCTATATATATATATACATGCAATACACATTGGAATTACAAACAATTTGCCT
>WSYQ01000110.1:0-44736 GCA_011426435.1 Lysiphlebus fabarum
ATTTTATATTCTATATATTTGCTATTATATTAAAAACGCACGCAAGTTTTTACCAATAAAAAGTTTCTCTTCAGCTTCTTTTTTTTTTCCTCTCTCAGTTCTATTCACTAAGTGAATCTTTCATTTTTTTTATTTCCGGATGATATAGGTACTTAGTTATATAGTTTATAAAAAATATACTCCTCTTTTACGTTTTCTCTGTATATATCTTATTTATTTACCTTCTGTTATTTATTATTATCTTTTTTGTGGCTAACCATTCATCGACTTGAAACACGCAAACGTCCGGCTATTTCACTATATATTTACAGACAAAAAATAAATGGATATATATATATTGTGAAGTGCTGAGACTTTGGCATAAAACACTTTTGGACGATTCTATTTTTTTTTATGAGTGACGAGAGCATGCAAGAAAAAAATGTATATGTGTGCTTCTACTTCATCCATTTCCTTTATTTCCAAAATGTTTTTAATCTTCTTCGTTTTTTATCTCATTACTTTTTTTTATCGTCTCGTATATGTATATATCAACCACTTCCTATTTTTCTTTGATAGCTTTGAGAACAGACGTTCTTTATCGAACTGACGATGATGATGATGATGACACGCAAAGCATATAGATTCTGTCGACACTGTATACCACCCTGAATTGATATAGCTTGTTTTCTTTTTTTCCTCTTTTTTTTTTTTCATATGTCTTTCATTTGTTAAAATTAAACTAAATGTGAACATGATGACGCCAAAAGGACTATATGTATATATAGCAACAGGCTAGTGGGCTTTTGACAAGCGACGAAAATTGCCTCGATAAATGAGAAGCGTTCTAATTTGTCCCGTGTGGCTCATTTTTATTTATTTTCTTTTCTCCTCGTCACATGGTAAAAATACTATTTTTTTTCCCAACTCTTTTTAAAAAATATAACCAAACCTTTTTAATTTTTTTTTTCTCGTTTCATTTTATTGTTTTTACTTTTTTTGTCAGTGTCAATTTCAATTTGCTTTTTCATGTTGTTTTAGTATTTTCATTGACAGCAAGTAAAAGAATATATATAAAAAAAAATTGTAAAAGATAAAAGACAAAATAAAGTTAAACACACACACGTTTTCTCTGTACAATAGTATATAAAGTTAAAAAAATATTGCAAAATTTCATTTCCTGTTGAAAAATAATTTTTTTCCATTATCATTTTTTTTTTTTTTTTTTTCACCTAGTGCTTGTTCTGCACTGAGTGTACTCCAACTTTTCTATTGCCAGAACAAGTTTCCTCTTTTCAACATCTTTTGTAACTTATATGTATAAATATATATCTATGTAGAACAAGAATTAATTAGTTGAAAATAGCGTTTGCTCAGTTTGAACAGACTTTCCTCAACTCTGTCGAACGAAAAACACATTTTGTCCTCTAATGAATGTCGCGTTCATGCGGATCTTCTTCTACTTTTCTTGACATCATTTATCTTTTTTTTTTTTTTTTTTTTATTTCTTGTATAAATGTTTGTACTTTTTTTTTCAAATTTATCAATTCTTTTCAATATATGCATATATATATATGTATTAATTTGATTTATTCTTAAATTCTTATAATTATTTATTTAACATTTATTTCATTTTTAATCTGATAAATTGTCACGAAATTCAATAATACCAAGTCTAACGAGACTGATCATCGTCACATCACGCCTTCAGAATCTTGAGGTCTTCCTTAATTATGTGACGTGTGTGCGTGCACGTTTCAAATTTACCCTTCATCCCTAAAACACACGCATACAAACATAAAATTATATACATTTATAATATTCTGACACATCTGTCTCTAATTGCACTCTATCTTGACAGGTTTCTCCATCAGTCTTGTAAATAAATATATATATATTTTTATTTTATTTCAATTTACCTCCCACTTTGTTTAACATCATTATTCAATATATCTATTTATCATTTTTTTTAAATTACTTGTCACACATCACTCTTATATACCTTAAAACAAAAAATTTTAACAAAAAGATAAAAATATATAAATAAACATATCAGCAAGATAAAGATTATTTTTTAAAATGTTTTTCATAAACACATTTTTAAACTTTAATTTTTCTTGTCAATATATAAACATTGACTAATCACATGTCAGATAAAATATAATCATTAAAATTTTATCTAACTGATTAATTATTCACATATTTCAAGATAATGTTATAAACATAACAAATAAATAATAATAAAAAAAAAATATTTTAAGTTTATTTATATGTTTATTTATTTATTCATCATGTTAAGAGATGAAAAATATATAATCCTTCAGGATCCGCCCACGTTAATAAATATATAACTCAGTGTTATAAAGTGTGTAGGCGATTACATATAGTCACACTGGCATGTCATGACAATGCCTGATGCATTCACAACTACATCCTTATTGTCTTTTTTTTTTTTTTTTTTGTTTTTTAAATAAACAACAAATAAAAGAAAAAAAAATATCAACATATGTATATACACATATCATGACAATATTTTTTTTACATGCTTGATAAAAATCTCCTTCTGACTATTCCAACAGACAGACACTGTAAAAACAACCACAAGTAGTTCAGAAATACTTTTATAAAATTAAATGACAATATAAAATACTTGATGTTTGTCAACTTCCATTTTTCCTTAACATGAAAATTATCTCTTAAATTTCTGGGTGCATGTGAATACTTGTTTGTCTCTGTTAAAACCGAGTTCAACTAATATTGAAGAGGGATAATGCACCCTTGACAATTCGATCGATCGAATAAATTTGACCGAGCTTCAGAATATAACCAAAATGTTTTACTATATTATGGCTAACCACATTTAACCCCTTGTATATTTTTATTTGATGTAAAAATATTTCTCTAGAGAATAAATTTTTTAATCTAAATGTTAAACAAAAAAAATATCCATTGATGTTTATATTTTTTTTCCAAGTAATATTTAATAATTAAAATAAAAATTATATTTTAAAGATATATTTATATTTAAATACAATGAAAATATATATATATATATATATTTAATAGTATCTACTAAGTAGTATTTTGATCTATTATTAATTATAGTATGTAATTATAATTTAGCAAGGTCGACGAATGAGGTATCTTTCCTTTGTGCCTTATTCAATCGAATGACTCTCAGGGGTCTTGGATATAATTACATACTTTCAGGTCAAACAATATATATATACCAATGTAAAATTTTATATATTATATACATTTATGTGTCCGTATATATATATATGTACAACCCATTAGAAAATTGCCAAGTTGAAAGACGTATAAAACAAAAATCATATAAGTTTCGTTTTTTTTTTTTTGCCAAGAGACAACATGTACTTATTTAATATACAGATAAATTATATATGCGTATATGTTATATTCATATAAAAATATTGGTTAATGTATGTGTACGGAATATGGATGTAAAAAAATGCGTATGAATATGTGACTTTGGCGGTCAAAAAGACCAGCGCGTGTGGGCCGGCCCTCGACCTCACTTCAACGGCTTCTTTTTCTTATTATTTTATTTATATTTTTATATAATTTTTTATTCATTACTTTATCTCTTTTATTATCATCCCTTTTATTCACTTTTCTGCACTTTATTTTATTTTTTTTTTCGTCTTTCTCATACACTCTTTAATTCACCCTGTTGTTAAACTTCACAAATGTAATACCGACCTCCATATGAGAATGTGGCTAAAAATGACGCAAAAAAAAAAAAAAAATACAAAAAAATATCTTTTTTATTTTTATATTAATTTTGGCGTTTTATTTTTTATTCACTTGTTTGAGTTTTTTATTATGTTATTTTATTATTCTTGGTTTTTTTTTTGTTCTTAAATAATTCATTAAGTTTTTATATTTGGTTTTTTTTTTTTTTGTAAATCCTCAGGGACTTTTTGAACTAAAATTATTTTACATGAACAGAGGATGACCACATCCAGATGAAAGTTCTCATCAGCCTCCAGAGTTTGGATGAGCTGTGCGGATATTAATATATATATTTTTTTCATTTTTTTTTATTTTTATAATATATATATTTCTTTTCTAAAAGATGCCGCAAGCAAGAAAGGGCAAAAGCCCAAACTGTATATTTTTAATTAAATAATTATACCACGAGATATTTTGCAACTCGTTAAAGAATTAATAAAAAAGAATAAATAATAGGTTTTTTTTTTTTTCTAATTTTAAATATCAAAAAAAAGAATCAGTAAAAAGGGTGAATATTTAAAGAAAGAAAAGTTGAATATCGCGAGGGGAAAAAAATGATAAAAAAATTTGAATATAATATTTACGTTTAAGATTATTCATTCATTTGTTAAATAAAGGTGTCTGGTATGCGAAAACTTGACAATTTGAATTTAAATTAGTGTGACAAAGTTGCGATAAAGTATAATTAAGAAATGTCTTGTGGATGAAGCTTTAAGGTGTGGCTTTAAGTTGCGATGAAACGTGGGAGGTGTGTCAAGGGAATGATGCAAAAAATAAAATTATAGAGTTGATGTAATAAAATCTAAATATATACGATGAATAAATATAATTAAGTATAGACAATGCGGTTGAATAAAAAATATCAATTCATATTTATATATGTGAAATAATAAATAAAATAATGATTAACAGAAAGATTAAATGCAAATATATCAATAAAATTAAAAAAAATTTAATAAATAGAGGGTTAAAATTATGTGTTAATAGTATATGAAAATTCATAAAAATAGTATATTTTTTTTTATTGTCTGAAGCAGTAAATTTTTACAAAATTTTATTTCGCAATTATGCATACTGACGCTTATAAGTTTATTTATCCCTGAGCTGTGAATAGAAGGGAGTATATCGCAGCGTTACACTCAAGTTTTTGACGGGGTTAATGGTCGGAAGGATAATGGAAACGGTCGTCCTGAAAAAATATATAAAAAAAAAAAAAGAAAAAAGATGTAATTAAAAATCCAGAGGTATAAAAAAATGAAAAAATAAAACAAAAAGGGCTGAGATCTTTTTGGTGTTGAGATTTATACGAAGCTTCGTGTATAATTCTGCTTTTTTTTTGTTTTTTTCATTTTTTGCTCTTTCTTTTTATTATTTTTACTATTTTTTTATTTTATTTTTGTTCCTTACTATGCACGCGTACTTAATATTCCGACAGTAAGAGACTGAGAGAGCGAAGAAAAGTGGATGCATTGAGCGCAGAATTAATATTTGACTCGGTGAAAGACACTATATTAAAAAATAATAATAATGATAATAAATAATAATAATAATACGAAAAAAAAAAAAAAAAAACGTAGAGTAGTAGAGTTTGGAGACGTAAAGTAGAAATGGGATGAAGTGTAAAGGGGTCTCGAGAGGCACAACATGTCAGCAGGGCGAAAGAACACGATCCCGAGCTTTTTCCTCAAGTGAAAAACAAAAAAAATAAAAAATAAAAAACAGCAACAAACAGAGTGCAAAAATGAAAAAATAAATAAATAAATAAAAGACAAAAATCAAGATATTTTTTATATATATTTTCATTTTATTCACTATTTTCTTGTAGGTAAACCTCGACATTGTATGACTCTTTAAAACCAAAGTTAATAACGACAGCTTGCTTCTTGAGTTTGATAAATTAAAAAAATAAATAGAAATAAATAAAGCATAAGTTATTTGCATCCCTATTTTCATTTATATGAAAAATAATAAAAATAATAATATAAAAAACCAGGTCATTTCTTACAATATAGATATATCTTTTGTATATCTTTTTATTCATATAAAATATACGAATATTGTTACATTTATCCACAAAAAAAAAAATATACATCAAAAGAATCTATCTATAACGTTCCACTTTTATTATATTTTTTATCATTTTTTTTTTTTCGTTGAATAAAGCTAACTAGGCATTTTATAAATGCAAATTTTAGGTCACAATATAATTTTTTTCTTCTAATTTGTTTTTTATTCGTGTGCTAATGATACAATTTCTGGGTTATTCACAATACTTACTGATCCATTGGTTCTTGAATGAACACGCGATTCATATAGGGTATAAAAAAAAAAACATAATATATTAAATATATATAGAGAAAAAAAAATAATTAAAAAAATAATTCAATATAGTATAGAATGAAATATTTGTCGATGATGACGCAGAGAATTTCACGAGTTGGTTTATGATTTATAATGAAATTTTGTATATAAACCCTCATGGGAAGTAAAACGTGGCAGACACACGCGTTTCTACCGATAACACAACATTCATATATATGAGCCAATCTAAACACGTGCAAGTAATATCCATACAAAAGCACATTTGTTTCTCATTCATTTTTTTTATCTTTTGCATTTTTGTCGTCCAAAATTTTTTAACTAATTTTTTTTCATATTATTTTTAATTATAAAAAGTATATTTATTTTTTATATTTTATGACGCCACAAAACAAAAAAAAAAAAAAAACAAAGCAATGATTGACCACCCTATGTCAAGTTAAAATATATTTATTTATTGTGTTGATGGTTGGTAATTAATTTCATATGTCTGATTTAAAATTCATGATGTTTATATATAATATACGTCGAATGCCAACTCAGCAAGAGTCGTATTGCACCTCCTATAATTTCTGCAACGATATGAAAATAATTATACTCATATAGTTAATGATGACGACCGTCACAACGACAACAACCAACAAGACGTTATAGACAAAGATGTTGATGGGCGATGAAATATAAGTAAAAGGGTTTAAGTAGATAAGGGAAAATACGTGTATTTATATATATAGGTATAATAAATATTTTATCAGCAATAAAGTCATTGAACCCCATCCCTCTATAATATAACACTCATCACATTGACGTGTCTGTAAAAATAATTAATAATATTTCAAAAATAAAATAAAAATAATTCAATCATATTCACATATAGAAAAATGACAGGAAAAAAACATATGAAAAATAAATATATATTGAAGCAATGGTTTGAAGAAAATGAATGTTTCTTTTCCGACATTTTTTTTGCAAATAAAATAAAACAAAAATAAGACACGTGTCCGGTTAAAACTGATGCATTGGTAGTTGAAATAAAAAAATTCTACAGGAAGCTTGAACGATTTATCCTGAAAAATGGTAGGAAATCCTTGAAACACCAGAAAAGAAAAAAGAAAATTGTCTTTATTTTATACTTGTTGGTTTGTTGGTTGAGTACACAATCACAATAGTATCCACACATTGAAATAAATAAAATCTTTATATATATTTTCACGCAATATATAAACGACAAAAAAAATATATATAAATTTACAACAATAAAAATCTGAGTGTATATGTAAATACAATACAGTCTGTCAATATCCTGCAAAGGATCAAGACGAATTGTATTGATATTTTATGTATATATTATATATCATGGTTCCAGTGTGTTACATTCAGATCTCATTAGTATCAGGCATCCTGTTAAACTATATATATGCCTTATGTCATAAATAACGGATATGCATCGTGGCGTACGACACACACTGAATTTACGTGTTGCATTTGACATTATAGATGTAGACAATTAACATTTTGAATGCATGTGATATATATATTGATGATTGAATTAATTTCTAAACAAAGATAGAGTTTATTTAAAGACATAAAAATAAAAACAATAAACAAGTGAATTATGAGAAAAACAAAGTGACTAGTGTATTTGAGATCGTAAAATTTTAACGCACCAAGTAGACCGAGAATACCACACAGTCTTAGGGTAGGATAAACGAAAGAAAATTATATATAGTTTACTGTATTATATATATATATATTTGACCACAATTTACGAGTCTTTTTTCGCAATTTGAAAAGCCACTAATTCTTTCTATATACCCTTTTTTTGTCTTGTTGTTTTATTTTTTTCCCAACTATATCAGTAGACTCTGACCTTCCTTCTAAAAGTGGTGATTATGTTGGACGCTCCTTGTCATACTGGGATAAGCCTTGAAGGGAAAAAAAAAAATTGATGAATAACCCTTGTTCATGTGAAATTCATTTATTATTATTATTATTTTTTCTTTTTCCTCATTATTTATTTTTTATCTGTTTATTTTTAAAACTTAAGAAATGAAAAATATTTTCTTTTTTTAAAACTCACGCTAATTCCGGAAGCCCGGAAATTGCTCAGAGAATTAACGGAGATGAGACTACTAAAAATTTAATATTTATAGTTTTTTTTTCTTAATCACTATTTATACTATATATATATACTGACAGTTTAGTGTATATATATAGACAGGCATCATTTAGAATATACATATTATATTTTGCATTTTTATATTTATTGTTAAATAATTATAAACCATGATATTTTTAAAATATTTTTTCTAGTTTTGTATTGCCATGTAATTATCAAAGAATATGCGTATACACATATATATTATATGTGGGAATGAAATACAATAATTTTTATAATACTTATTAGCGATTACCTCGTGTATTCACTCGGAGCAATACATTCATTGATCCCATGAGTTGCAAAAGATATAATAAAAATGATGAGTAAAATAAAATAATAAAAAAAAAATATACGTATATGAAATAATAATGAACAATGAGGAAAAAAAAAAAAGATAAGAAAGAAAAAAAGTTTAATATTTTTTACTGATCATAATCTACCCGACTTGTTTTTATAGTTTCAAAGGAACGTGGTATTGCGAGATGAACATACATAAAACTATATATACGCCTACAGAAAAATGCTTCATGTGCAAGTACTGATGGTCTCTTTTTTTTTTTTTTTTTTTTTTTTTATTTTACTTTATTATTCTCTGTCTTTCTTTCTCGATTTGACGCGATATAAAGTTTCAAATTACGTAATCGATGAAGACCGGTGTAAAATGTTGTACACCCTAGAAATTCAACTCGTCTGTATAGACCCGTTGTATTAAAGTTAGCAAAAGTCCTCCTACACGACAAAAAAAAAAAAAACTTGTATCGCATACTTTTATTATAAAAATGTTGGCTCATATTTATATTAATGCAACATAACATGCATCGTAATGCATTATTCTCATGTTAGGTATATACACATAGCCAGCTAGCTATTATATATGAATAAGTTTTATGTATACAATACATACAATAGTAACTATAGGTAAAATTTAAAAAAATATATACATTGTTTTTTTACACTGATAAAAGTTTACATCGATAAACATGTATACAGTTGAATAGAACACTTGGTAGTTCATTGTTACGTAATTGAGTATTTTTCAATTGTTTGTAAATTTATTTTTTATTTTATTTTTTCTCATCAATTTTATGTCAATATTCTTTTTAATAATAAACATATATTCATATCGTTTGGTTTATTTAAAAAAATAAAACAAATTAACTAGAAAATTTTTAAACTTGTATATTAAAATTGAGCGTTATTAAAAAAAAAACTATAAAAATTTCTGTTGTGAAGGTAAACTTATATTGTTTTTAAAGTTCTAAACAATATACTTTATTTTTTATTATTTTTCTATAATAATGTGTTTTTAAAGATTATTGTTTTACATAGTTTCCGTATTTTAAATATACATATTTTTTTAAATACCACTTGAATAAGTTTTTAAATAAATACATACTTGAGTTGTTAATATTCATAATTAAAATATAACAATATTTTTTTAAAATAATAAAAAATATAATTGTGTTTTAATATTTTTTCAATTATTATCACGCAAAAGTTGTTGCGCGAGTATAAAAATAATAAATTAAAAAATAAAAATAAAAAAACCATATGCATAATAATGTAAGGATGGTGTAGGCGATGTTTAAATGTGTCGAAAGTAATTACTCGTTACGATATAGTAAGAAAGCATAGTGTATATATTTATACATAAGCTTGTGGTATCTCGTTGAGTTTTCCAATTACTCATGGATAATTCTGCACGCATGATAGAAAGTTTTAAAGTGAAGAGTATATATGATACAAAGATAAAAGAATAAGATAACTATAGTATAAGAGGGATTTATCATGGCACGAGCCGGTTTGATATCTCATGTCTACAATCACACACAAACACTAAATATCATTCTCATTCAGTGTATATATATTATATATATTTAACAAAGAAAATATTATAAAGTTTCACAATTTTATTTGTATTTAAAAACAATAGAAAAATGATGATGACTATTAAATATAATTTTAATTTTATAAAATATTTAATAAAATTTGATGATGATAAATATACAATTTTATATATAAGATATATATAAACACTGTTACAATCTCAATAGATTATATTCCTGATTCTCTTTAGAGTTTTATCCAATTATTTTACGATTTTGTAAAAAAGAGGTAGCTAAGGAAAAGGATGTAGCTAAGGAAAGCATGGATATATAAAGTTCGTATATGCGTGTATACATTCCAAAACAGTGCCACGTGTATCGTCCAATTAACTTTATAATTACGAATCAGGACTAGATTGTTCTCATTAGAATTTTCTATATAGTGCTTCAAAAGAAAAAATTCCCTGAGGTTAAAAAACTTGATGTAAAAAAGAAAAAGAAAAAAACAGTATCATGTTCATCAACGTATAGTCTTTATGTTGAGTTTTATAAATTATTTCTATAAGTCTTGGGGTATATAATAAATATTATATAAATTTATCTTCATTTTTTTTATTCTTTTTTACACCCTAAATTTTACTATCTTCAAAACAACCCATTTGTATATCCACTACCTAAGTTATAATATATAACAAAGGTACAGAATGTTTGAATAAAAAAAAAAAAGTAAAAATTGTGATTTAAATCAAAGCATTAGTTTGTAGAAAAAAAAAAAAAGAAACTGTATATGATTGTAGATATATATAGACAGACAATTTTTCAATTTTCTTATACTCTCAGTTCACCCTCATCACTTTTACTCAATTCAAGCCTCATTTTATATTCTTTTTTTTTTTCTAAATTTTTCTACTTTTTTTTTATACTCATCTTGTTTTATTTTCTACTCACTTTTTTTTCATCCCACCGTGGTAGTCACATTTCTTCAACTATTTCCTCGTAGTTTCCCTGTCCGGGTCTGCCATAAGGGAATAAGAAAAATTGCGATAGAAAACTGATGGTATTGGGATGAATTTAGACAAAGATGCAAACAAAATAAAGAGGGTGGACATCCCAAGACGATTGCTCCGTCACCATCGTCATTATTTACGCTTGAACAGCCACGAATATCAAGCAAGTGAAGCGATCCAAGATATCCTTATATTTTTTTTCTATTTTTTAAATTTTATTTCAACTTTAAAAAGTATTCAAGAATTGTGGTAGTGCACAGTATGCACTTTGTAAAAAAACATTTTTTCCCTAAAATTTATTTTAACGAAAAAATAAAAAAATGTCATTGATAATCATATGCATTATTTTTATTTTTTTATCTTTCTATTTTCATCAATTTATGGAAATTTTTTCACTTGAAAATTGTAACGAATGATTTGGTTATATATTTTTATACCAAGATGTGTAAAAAATTTCTTGGTTGTGATTATTATATACACCTACATGATAAATATATTGCAATGACGTTGAATAAATTTGCCTGCAGCAAAAAAGAGTCACATCTTGTACATGTATATACATTTTTTTTTTTTTTTTTTTTTCGTTTATATCTAATAATTTCTCAGATTTTTCTGCTTCTTGTGTCTGAAAATATATTTATGAAGAAATATATGTAATGGGATGGGTTAGTTGTAGAATAATGTACAAAGGTATATAAAAATGATAATAAAAAAAAAATTTATAAAAATTAAAAAAATATATATACATGAGCATATTGCATTTTGTACATTACATTGTGCCTAGTCAAGGTATATATATGTACGTTCGTTGTAATTATACAAGTACCGCCGTTGGTAAGATACGCCCAGTCGATCTCTGGCATTGCCAAAAGACTTTAAAACATATATAAGGAAGAAAAATAAACTGCATATACATTCAGATATATTTACAGTCATTTTCAGTACTTGAAGATGTATAAAATTTATACATATGTGTGTTTGTTGCTGCGATACGTGTGGTGTAAATATATGCCTGGTAGACGGGTGATGCATCTCGCGATATGGTTATCGCGATCGTTGTGGGCATCGATCGAGCCAAATAAAATAAAAAATAAAAAAAAGCGACATTTTGATATAAAAATTTAAATATATCGGTATATGTATGTATTTATGTGTTTGAATTCAAATCGGTTGCGCATGTCATTTTACAAATGTGGCGTAAATAACAAATTTAACCAAAAATCAAAACTATATATCTTGACATATTCACTGTAAAAAAGTTTTGTCTACCATAAATATTTAATTAGATTTTTTTATAATTATCAAAATTTCTTATTATCAAAGTATATACCTGAGTAAATTTATCAAAATTATGGTTCAATTAAAATTGTCACATTTAAAACTATCAAGCGTATAATGAGTTTTCCAAGAAATATTTGAAATATCGAATAGAATCAAAATGTTATAGAATAACAATATATAGATTCTTCATATATTATTTAAGTTATTAAACCTTCAAAGTTCCATATCTACTTCAAAATTTTGCTATATGAGATTCCATTTTAGTAATGCAAATTTATACTACCAAACTAGAATTTACTGATAAATTCAGAAATGCGGGCGGAAAGGGGTTTGAGGGTGTTAAAAGATATACGAAAACGTGTGAGTATATATTTACATACAGAAAGGGAAAGATATAGAAAATTTTCAAAGAAAAACTAAATGATAATAATAAAAAGGCAAGATGGAAATATTCATAAAGTAAATCAAGGTATACATTACACCAAAGTATATATATAAAATTACAATTACACATATAATCTCATATCTAAAAGCTGTCATTTACGAGACATATTTCTGTAAGTTGTGGTGATGAGAATCTATTTGCAAAATGTTTGAGAGAAAATATGAAAGTGTTAGGGGATAAAACGCATATATAAATAAGTAAAAGATACAAGGGGTTGCAAAGAGATATACAGAGAGAAAGCTAAGTAAAAGGAAACTGGATGAATTAATACATCTCTGTAAAGATAAAATATATACATTTGTATATAGTATCAAAATTATATAGATGTATTCAAGTATTAGCAAGCAAGTAAGCAAAAAGTAACATACAGTAGAGACAAGTGAACGTGATTTTACGGTGCAACAGTCAACACGCATTGGTCTTGCAAGTTAATACGACAGTAAACGTGTTAGAAGGTTACAAAATGTTGCCATATAAATGTACACTATGTACTTGTTAGTGTTTGATGTTAATAAGACAACATTGCAAAAGATACTGTGACATTTTCTATCACTTAAAAATATGAACATTTACATGTATATTATATTTATATCGCATAGACATTTATTCAGAAATAGACAGACAAGTTGGTGTATTAACAAATATACATTTTATTTTATTTTTTTTTTCTATTTTTATATATCTCAGTTAAGAAATACACTTTGATAAACAGAAAACAGAGTGAAAAAAAATATAAATTTATATATTTAGATTTTATTTTATTTTTTAATATTTGTGCCTGTGTAAAATATCAAAAATTATTTTGAATATATTTATACATAGTTTCTTTTGAAGGTTTTTTTCTTTATCCATGCAAGTTGTAAATAAAAAATAACATATGATTTTTGTGGTAGTATATATATCAAAGTCACTGTTGTGCATGTAAATGCAATTCAAAATCGTAAACTTTCATCTGACCTGGTTTCTCTATAACGATAAATGGGTGATGAACCTTGTCTATTTCCATTTCTCATTTCTTCTTCTATCTAATCAATGTAAAGAGGTACCCATATCTCTGTATATCGTGATTGCTAGACTTAGCAACATAACTACTACAAGACCATAATGAAATTGGTGTACATATATTGATGTATATACCTATATACAAAAAGGCAGTCACGCGCAAGCTAAATGTCATTTCAACTGAGTCACCATAATTGTCTCTTGCTTACTATCCACATTGATAATAATTGAATAGGTCAAAAAATAAATATATATTTTATATATCAACATATAAAGACATATAAATACCAAGTACAAATTATGATATTTTTTTGTTTTTTTTTTTTTTTTTAATTTTTTTTTTCTTTGTGACAATTTTATTGATTACAATAAAAATAAATATTACATGTCATTTTTAATATTTAAATAAAAACATACATATGAATATATAGAAAGAAAAATAAATAAATAAAAATTTATAAAGCTTTTTGTGATATGAGTTGTACAAGTGATGTTTAAATTATTAAATTTCTCAGGAAAATATATACACAAGACATTTTTATTAGCTTTATCTAGAAAAGAAGTTTATATATTGTTTTGTATAATATAACAAGTTTCATTGCTTCAATAAGTTTGAAAACTTCATGGATTATATTATACTAAAATTATTCAGTATGCACATGACACTGTAAATGTTTAAAAGCTCAAAAAACTCAAATACACGTTGTAGTGTCTTAAAATTTTCATATTATTTTTGATGTTTAATGCATTTTTACTTGGATAAGTTTGACTATTATAAAATTTTTATATTTTTAATATTTTAATAACAATGTCCTTGGGAATTACATCACTTACCATTATTAGTATATTATATATATTTTATATCAAAATATATACCTCAACAACTAATTTACTTTGATTATATTCTACTGCACGACTTTGTCCCTTATCGACTTATTTATATATAATTTACTCTGGATGTTTCAACCATAACTATTTTCATTATGTAATTACTAATTATTATGAAAATTCTAATAATTATAATTATATAATTTCTCTCTAGATCATCATGCTTGCATATATACATAAAATTTTTAATATTTATTTTCATTAATTTCTTATTATTACTTTAATGTTTTTTTTTTTTTTTTGTTTTAATTTACATTTATTTTATTTTTATTTCTACTCAGTCTCTTGATTGGACGTCCATTAAATTGTTGTTATATTTTACAGAAAGCTGCACTTTCTTTCATAATTGCATGTCAATTAAGGCAGCTGATGTATTTTTGTTGACTTTTTTAAATTTAAAAAATGAAAAAAATACATAATGAATAAATAGAATAAAAAAATTTAAATATATATATTTTTTTATTTTTTTTTTTGCTTATATACAATGGTTTTGTTTAAACTGATCTTTTTTTCTCTGGGGGCAACATATACACATCAAACGAGCTTCAGTGCCTCTCTTTGAAGATATGAATCTCACCGGTGTTTAACAATTCAACTTTGTGGTAATATAATGATGCTACATAGTGAGTGGTATTTTAGATACACATATACATGTACTTTTATAAAACTCATACATGAAACGTGATGTGGTACAACAATGATGCCTCAGGGGCAAAATAATATTTTTTTTTTTTAAATAAAAATTTTATAATAATTTAATATACTTTGCCTACTTTGGTATAAATATATATTGTACATTAAAAATGGCCAGTTTCAATGTGACTTGCATTCATTTGCTGAGTACTAAATTACTAGAAAATACAACATATGACAAAAAAAGAAAAACCATGCAAAATTTGTACACCAACGAACTCCCCATGAGCCAAATAAAAAAAAAAAACGAAACCGAGGATAATTAGATTTGTATATACACATCGGTACTTCAACTTTCCCTCCTACAGTGTCGTTAACTTTTTTGTTTCCTATTTTTTTTTTTTTTTTTTAACTTTTTATTTGATTTTTTTTTATCTTGTTGAAAAAATAAAAATTTTCTACACTTGTCATCACACCTATCAATATTTTTCAATAGATTTTTTTGTCTTTTTTAAAATGCATCAAAAAAAAATCTCAAAAAATAAAATAAAAAATACACCATCACAAATTGTAAAATATTATTTACATTTACTCAAAATAAAAACCCCCTGAAGCGTAGCAAAAAATGGAAAAAAACTTTCACATATTGTAAAGAGATACGTTTAAAAAATATAAAAAAAATTTTTTTAACATAAAATAAAAATGATGTTTCTTTTTTGAAAGAATTAAACTGTGACTGTTAGTTGATATAATACTTCAAGGGTAAAATTGTCATAATCAAGTATAAAAAAATTAATTTTGTAAATACAATATACCGTTAAATTCTGATAATTTTCTATTTGAAAAAATAAATGTATTAGTTGGTATGAGTGTGTATGACTTTGACCGTGATGTTTTTTAAGAGTCCTTCACGTATATACCAAGAATTGGGATGTTTATCTTCGACCCCAAAGACCCACACGTTGACCACTCATAGAAAATGATACGTGCAGGTCACCATTCTGCTTAGTAGATATATATATAAAAAAAAAAAAAGTAAAAAAACGGGTTTTCTTGGATAGTACTTGGGTATGAGATCAAAAACACGTCCCAGGGTAACGCGTACGTGTCACAACGACGACTATATGAACCAGTACAAGAATGAAATATAAATAAAAAATATATTTATAAGAAAAAAATTTCATCCATCCATCTCGAGGGAATTTTTATTCTTCAATCTCTATCTGAATCATCTTTATCTGGATAATTGATACCTTAATTTTTTTTTTTTTTTTAAATTTAGTCTTCATATCGCAAAAGTATCAGTTTTTTATTTTTTTGCTTTTCAATCGGTTAAAACCTTTTTTTTTTTTTTATTTTTCGTCAATGATGATTATCTTTCCATTTTTAAGAATCACTTTGGACATTTGACGACAACAGAAAATATCCATTTACGACTCGACTTTAAAAATTTCATGTTGTATATCGTTGCGTTTTATGATGAAATAAAAAGTACCACCTTCATGACATTCATCAATCAAGTCTCTACTGGGAATTGAAAAAGATTAATAAAAAAAAAAATTTCAAGTTATTTTTTGTTTAACTTTTTATTTATTTTTTGTTATCTTTTTTTTTTTTTTTTTTTGTATATTCCTCTTTTTCTTTCAAGTATATTAAGAATATATAAAGACAAACGTCTGGTTTCGACTATCAGGGAATGAGTGAATGATTACTTGGTGATTAAATATACGGAACCTGATGATGATCCGACCCTAACGTTCAGTCTTCACAACTTTTTTATTTCTATATCATTTTTTATTTATTTAATTTATTTTTTTTTCTTCTATATGACGTTGTCTTTACGTTAATCTACAAACAACCATTTTGTATTCCTGTCAAGTTTTTTAAAAATATTTCTGTATCTCTTATCAACTCCAAATCATATTTTTTTTTTTTTGTGTCAAATTGGTATCTTTATTTTTCATTTTTATATATTTTAATTTTCTTATGAAATTGGCTTTTTTTTTCTTTTTTCAATCATTAACGATAAACAATAAGAAGAAAAAAAAATTATCTTTTATTTTTTTTTTCAACAGTCTGAAAATAAATTGTATTGTCATCGAAGCAGAAATTTCAATTATCGTAATCAGTTTTTAACTATAGATATATAAAATGTTTCAAGTAAAAGAAAGTAGTCTCAAAGGGCTATTTCTTGTTGTGCTATGTTTAACAACGAGTTGAAAGTGGTAATTACAACGATACCAGCATGTCAAGCAACAAAAGGTGCGAACCATGGATACACCATTTACACTTTTGATGTTAAATTACTTGATGGTTGTTTATTGTTTTGGTTTACGAATAAGAAATACAACACAGTTTATATACTTCTTGCAATTTCAAAACTTAATGACAAGTACAAGATGAGCTATTTCAAACAATGACCACTAACTCCCAAAATATTTGTAGCCCATCTTGCAATTTATTTTATGTACCATTTTTCAACATCATCAAGTCAAACCACATCAACATAATTAAAAATTTTACCGTATCTTCTTTCAATCAAAATAATCAACAAAATATATACCATATTTTACAATTTTTAAATTTTTAATTTCATTTTAAATATATAGCTTGTACAACAAACTAAATATGTATAATCAAATTTGATTATTAATCATCAAGATAAAATGAATTAAAAAAAAAAAAAATTAAAATACTTGCTACTCTATATTCAGCAATTCTTGGAACATTTAGCAGCCTATAAACCATGTCTTTTTTTTTTAATTTCACTTATATATTTTTAAAATATTTTTATTGCCATCTCGTTGACACGACTCGGAACTCGTTGCCCGCAATTACGAACAAATTTATCACGACAAAATAGATATATCAAATACAAATATAAGGAAAAATAGGTTGACGTTTGTTGACTATGGGAATGAGGTCAGAAGCAAACTTGAATTGGTGGATGTTAAAGGGACATGAAATTGCTAAAAAATTTATTCTTCAATCTGCAAAAGAAATTTCTTCTTCCCTTTAATATTCTCCAATCTGCTTCCACCATTTCGATTATTTTCTGAGGCAAGGTTCTCTATCTTTACTTGAGTACTCTCTCACGACAACAACGATGACAACCATCCTGACGGAAACTCGATCAACGGGTCAAATCATTTTATCTTTTTTCATCCTGTACCACCTATTGTATATGTACCATCTCATCTAATTTACAAATTCTACAGATATTTCGATGTACGTGTGTTGCATCTAGTCAGCATTTTGTTCAAAACACAAGCGTTTACAATATCTGCTCTTTTTTTTTTTTCTATACACCATCTCAATCTTTATATGCATGTATATATATTTTTATACTTGTTCGTCTTCATTACTACTACAATCTACCAGACATGTATTCGATTTCATATATATATATATATACAAATCTTGTTGAGTTGTTATTCACGTTCTCTCACGGATTCACCAATGCCCGTTAGGAATATATGGGTGATCAGGTACGATCGTCGTTCATGCCAGTTGCGTGTAACTACAGACCAACTGTATATATAAACTTGATGTATAAATATATATACCTATACAATGTTATAAGTAAAACACGATTGGCTTGAGGGTAGATTAACTAAAAAATAGGAAGAAGCCATGCATCAGTAAGAGAAGAAGACTATCATCACGATAATTGTAAAAAATAAATAAAATTAAGTATCAACTTTGTACAAACTCTTGTGTGACTGTATCTATCATTCTATAGATATAGAAATAGTACAGGTATATATACATGTGACTATTATGTATTCAAAATGAGTAAATACATCACTGTTTTTGTAAGAGTAGATCTTCGTCGAGGTCGCGCATTCACACTGGCAGGGTCATCTCATTCCGCGCACACAACGTCTCCGAGATACCGTTAACCCCTTTCTATATGTATAAAGAAATATGTAGGTACATAACCAGATAAAACGTGTATGTGAATATAAATTTGTTGTTGTTTAAATTTTATTGCATATATACACTTTGTTTGATACAGCAATGACGGCAGCAAGTTGGCCCTCTTTGACTGTATACTACTCACTATTTTTCTCTTTCTTTCGTTGATTTATTTTTATTATTCATTTTTTTTTTCAACTAAATGTACTCTCTTGTGTACATGCCATCCAGTATTTTTCGTGCATCACGAGACCCGTACACAGACTATGTAGATTATTTCAAAACAACATGTATACCCTTCTCATATATACATATATGATCGTCAACCAGTCACGTATATACATATGAAAGCTTTTTCTACTTTTCTCAAAACTTGGCATATATATACTACCCTTTTTTCATTTTATTCATCATGTGCTTTCTACCACCACCATCACCACCATCACCACCATCAACCACCAACAAGCGCTTTAACGAAACATGCATAAGTCAGATAAACCGAGCTACCCTTGCAACTATATAATATACACTATACGTATTTTTATATGGGGTTATACATAGTGTAACTGGTTACAAACAGCTACGGGCGTTTCTTGACGCGTGCTCAGTTTATTTAAAATGTTTCGACAAAAATATTAAATTTAATTGGTCACGTCGGTGCATGTATATTTGATGTACTGATGCACAATTCATATGTTAGTTAGATTTTTTTATTTTTTTTAAATATAATCATATATACATACATGAGTATGCAAGCACGTTTATAAAGTTATGATTTATTGATCAAGAAAATATGTGCAACATCAAGTGAAATATGTATAAAAGATTTTTTACTATTTTTTTCTATTTTATTTTATATAAAAGTTGAAAGTTTGGTAAATTTATGATCACATTATTTTGATAAAAAAAATTAAATAAAAAACTTGAAATTTTTTATTTAATAACATTTAATATCATTAAAAAAATAATTATGGTTTTTATAATTAAATCAATGTTTGTAAATTTTTTTTATATTGTACATTTAAGTTGACTCTTGGCTACAATATATTTTATTATAAAAAAAATTATAGCTGTAAATTCAAAAAGACCGTAAATAAAATTAATAATAAAAGAAAAAAAAAAAACTATGATATTTCGTCTTTTTGTCCAGTAACATGAGAATATGATGTGCTTGACCCCAAGATGACGTTGTTAAGTTGAGTCTCATTGCGGTTCTTTTCCATAGATCATTTAATTCGCAATAGGAAGTGATAAAGAAAGAAAGAGGACTTCTTACGGTACTTTTAAAAATTTTTCTCAATCTTTATGTATAAATATACATACATGCATATATATATATATAAAAAAAAACAGCTTGTTTGACCTGTGTCAAGAGGAAATTTAACCTTCACTACACACACTAAATGTACGAAATTTTTTTTTAATTTATATATTTTTTCTGTTTGATCTTTGTGTATATATATTGATATATACATATGTATGTATATAATTCTTTGGACGATATCATGCTTCGTCATCTGTTAGATTACGTATGTACAGTAAGCGTAAAACTCTTTTATTGGTTATATACTTATTGATGTCATATGTATATACATGTAAGCATGTACCAATTTTTCTTTCGAATTGAACAATATGACCCCGTCTTTGATAATCCATCAGCGAGTCAACGAGCTCGTGTGATTACTTGTGATTCATTTTGAATCACAAAAGATGATCCTTACCTATTGATCTTTGCATACAATATAAAAATTCAAATTATCCAATGTGTCAATGTGTCGTTTGATGTAGCTGTGTATTTATTCATATAGAAAAAAAAAAGAAAAAAGTATGTGCGTATAGTTATTTTATTTATTTATTTTTATTTTTTTCTTTTATTGGTTTTTAAAATGTCACGATGTATATCTTAAATCTCTGTTGGTGTTTGATGATGGTGACTATATTTATCGACATAAAAAAAGATACGTGAGAACTTGAATTTCCCAGTAGCATATAGTATATACCGCTATATGATCACTACATATTTTTCACTTCTTACTTTTTTTGAAATTTATTTTATTTATTTATTTAATTTTTCTTTTCATTGGTTTATGTGTGAGCATGTCACACGGATATCGTTTCAGCTGAGACGTTAACCAAGTAACCAAGTACTGTAAATTATATACATTAGAAAATTTAAAAAAAAATGATGATAGATATATCGTTAATGTGTTATATCGTATTGTCATTGTCGCCTCTTGAGATTTTGCGTTAACACTTCACGTGATGTAAAATATATATATTTTAAATCTACATAAACACTGTATCATTGTGCAGCAGGTGTTGAGATACACATGCATAACTTTTATTTTCCATTTAAGTTTATGTCTAGTATATATAACTGATGTTGTTCTTGTTGTATATTGTATGTACATTCATAAAAAATGTTTGCATATGTATATAAACAAAAACAACAACCTCAGAAAATAATACCAAAGAAATGATACCTTGGTGAATAAGGCAATAGGGTATAAGTTTTTTCTAAATGTCAAAAAATATACAAAAACACTGTTATAGTTAAATATATAAACAAAAAACCCATGGGTATATCAAAATTTAATTTTAATATTATTTTTATTTACTACTATATCATCGAAACGGTTTCTCGTCACGCGTAATCAGAAGACTTGATCGCGTGCTTCTAATTTTATATTGCCATGATGTCTTGAGTCAACATCATCAGGATAAAAGCCCGTGCTAAAACCAGTGAATATATATCCAAGAAAAAAATATAAAAAATAAAAAATTATAAAAAGGAATACAAGACAAGTTGAATCCGGTTAAATGTATATTTAAAAAATGAAAAATAAAAAATTTCTGTGTGGCCTTCTCTAACGAGCGTATAACGAGCCAAAATGAATTTAATTCTTAATACACACTAAACTATATAATACAATCTGCAGTCTCATTCACTATCATGCAAATTATTTTTTTCTTTATATTATATTATTATTCATTCATTTAATTTGTTTTTTTTTTATTTTTTTCTTTTCATTTCATTTTGATTTATATGAATTTTTAAAATAACTCAATACACTCAGTTTAATTTTATTACTTTTTATTTATTATTTAACCTTTTTATTATATAAAATTGAATATATATATTATTTATTAATAAAAATGATATATATTATAAAATAGTTTTAGTCAATTTTAAATTTTCAAAGTACTATTATATATATTTTGAAAATATATGTGATGCACTCGATGATGATCAGAGTTCTTTGATCTTTAAAGTATTTGAGATTCTCTACCGTGCATATAAATTTTATTATTCGCGCATGACTAATGCATATTATATATATATATACATATCTATGTAAATTCATAGAGCGTGATACATTGTATATTACAAAGTATATGAAAGAATAGCCAAATGATAGTGCCACTGACAGTTACATCACGTTTTTACTTCACAGTTGAAATGTTGAAAGTTTTTACGATTGAAGTTGTTAAGTATAAAAACGGTATTATATTTCTTGAATTTCACATGAATCGGTATATAAATAAATTCTTTAAATAATAAAAAATAAAAAAATAACCATATGGATTTAGAAAATTCACATCACATTTTATTATCTTGATATCCTTAAAATGATGATCATACAGTTTATAATTTCAAATGCTCAGATACAGACCTTTTGTCATTCAAATAACGTTGAGTTTTCTTGACAATAGACCACCATGCAAAACCACCTATTTTGTTGATGTCTTGACTTGTAAACCTTATATATATATATAATTACATTGTCACATTGAAAACCCAACTAAAACTCTTGATTGACGCAATAACTTTCATCCAGTATTCTCAGAATGCATTCAATTATTTCAACACCAACTCATTTATTTTAATAACACAATTCATTTATAAATATATTATGGTTTACAAATTTTTTTAATTAAATTAATTAACATTGTTAATTAATAATTATAAATTTACAATAATTAATGAAAAATACAAAAAAATAAATAAATAATAACTTTATAAGCGAATTTTAAACTGTGTATTTTACAATCGTTTGAAAAAAATATAGTTTTGTTGAGTATATATAGCTTTAAATTACGAATAAGTAATAACTGACATTTATGACAAGCTCTTTCAAATTGCATTCAAGCATTTGCTTGCAGTATTACATGTATACACGTATGTTTTTATATGTGAATGAGAGTAGTCGTACAGTAGCTCAGGGGCCAATTATAGTGGTGTTGTTGTTTTTGCGAGAGTCCAATGTGTATTATCCTATTATCCACTTGGGCAATATGAACCAGATGTTTGAATGCAAAAGGATAATTTTGCGCAATATAATTTGTGAATATTTACTGACTATATATATAAATATACAATTGTATATTGTAATTTTAGTAAAAAAGTATATTGAAGTTGAATTGGGTCAGGTTAACAAGGATGGATCATCAGTTACTAAAACAATTGTTTATATATTACATTTCAAAAGTTTTATCTTATATATCATATATTTTTTTTTTTTCTTTTTTTTGTAAAAAAATACTTTTGTTACTAAAAGTATAAAATTAAAACAAAAAAATTTTTATTTTATGCAATTTAAATATTTTAATTTTGTATATCAGATATGTACTTCAGTTTGATTAATGATTTTTTTTATTTTTATGTTTCAGGTAAGAATATTTTTTTAATACATCACACTGTACCAGTTCTTCATGACAGTAAGAATATATTTTTAAATTTTCTAATATATATAGTTAAAAAAAAAAATTACATTTCATAGTTTAATGAAATCACGTATATATATTTTTTGATTTATAGTTGTAAATTTTTTAATACATGCGTGTATGTTATATATATATATTTTTTTTATTGAAAATGCAAAAAGAAAAAAATCATTTTTACATCAAACCGTTATGTTCAATTTCATATATAGTTTATACATGTTGATGGATATTATGATTTACGAATGATGATGATGATGATGATGATGATGATGATGATGATGCTGGAAAAAAAGACCTCCCAACCGGAATGAAGGAATAACGATTAATCTTAAAGTGACTTTTAATGACATATATGCGGTATTAAATATTAAATTTAAATTTTACATATATACTGGTTTATCACTGTGAATTTTAAATATCATATCAAGTCAATGAACTAAATATATAGTATAGGTATATAGATAAACCATGAGTTTGAACTAGTTGATTTGAAAGAACGAGAAAGCAGCAAACTTGTCTCTAATTGTTTTAATGACTCGTCTTTCGTATGACCGCTCATATTAAACCGTTTTTTTTTTTCTTTTTTTTTCCTCCGGTAGTCTATAAATTTATAAAACTCTTTTTTCATTTGCATTTTTTTTTTTTTTTTTTATTATACAACGAGTTTCTCTTTACTCATTCCAATATAACTAGGACGAGGTTCAGGAAAATGACCAAGGTGGTTTTCACAGTGAGGCTTTTGCGGTTGGTCAGCTGGTCAGTTGCTTGGTCAGTCTATTGAAATATCTAGGTCTTCTTTTATGCCGTTTGTCGAGCTAAGCTAAGCCATTTTTTATTTATTTATTTTTTTTTTTTTTTTTTTTTTTGTTTTATTTTATTTCTATCCATCGTTGAAATTTTATATCATTTTATCGTTTCTTTCTTGGTCCTCTCATCCTTTTCATTTTTTTCATTTACTTTTTTTTTTTTTTTGCTTCTCTTTAATTTTAATTACGATCTCATTTGCCTCACCCTACTGTATTTAGCGGTTAAATAAGAATTCAAGACTCCTTAACTGCCAGACACTGTTAATCATTCTGATCACGAAGTCGTTCTGGCTTCCTTATCAATGTACATATTTATAAGTCATTATTTTCCGCGGAAGCACATAATTTATGGATTATTTTTATCTACCTTTTCAATACACTTTTGTCAGGATTGCCATTCTGGTTTCAAATTTAATTTTTTTTTTAACCATTATTATATCCATCGTTTATCGGAACTTTTTATTATTTTATGTTTTTTACGTAAAATTATTATTTTTAATATTTTAATTGTTTTTTATTTATAATACTAGTTAATAAAAATTTTTCTACCTTAAAATTTATTAATATTGTTGTTTGACTGAATGAACAAAACAATAATTTCCAACTTAGAGTCGACTTTGCGGAAATGAGACATTTCCCGTGAAATAAATTTTTCCAAATCAAAATTACATCAGATTATGATTGAATTGAGTCAACAACAGTGCAAGACGTTGTTTCCAATCATTATATGCATAATATTTATTTATATTAAAATTTTATTAGACTTCGATGCCAACTTTTACCTCCAACTAAGAGTCAACTCTGTGAAAATAAGACATTTCCGTTAAAATAAATTTTTCTACGTTATGATATCATGAGATTGTGATTGAATTGAGTCAACAACAATATAAGACGTTGTTTCCAATTATTAAATGAATAATTTTTATTCACTTTGAAATAGTATTGGACTTTGACGCAAACTTCTACCTCCGACTTGAAGTCGACTTTGTGAAAATAGGACATTTCCGTTAAAATAAATTTTTCTACATTATGATTTCATGATATTGTAACTGAATTGAGTTAACAACAATGTTAGACGTTGTTTACAATCATTAAATCGATTGTTGCTATTCATTTTAAAATTTTATTGGACTTTGATGCCAACTTGTACCTCCAACTTAGAGTCAACCTTGTAAAAATAGGACGTTTCCGTTAAAAAAAAATTTTTCTACGTTATGATATTATGAGATTGTGATTGAATTGAGTCAACAACAATATAAGACGTTGTTTCCAATTATTAAATGAATAATTTTTATTCACTTTGAAATTTTATTGGACTTTGACGCAAACTTCTACCTCCGACTTAGAGTCGACTTTGTGAAAATAGGACATTTCCGTTAAAATAAATTTTTCTACATTATGATTTCATGATATTGTAACTGAATTGAGTTGACAACAATGTTAGACGTTGTTTCCAATTATTAAATGAATAATTTTATTTCATTTTAAAATTTTATTGGACTTTGATGCCAAATTTTACCTCCAACTTAGAGTCATCTTTGTGAAAATAGGGCATTTCCGTTAAAAAAAATTTTTCTACGTTATGATTTCATGAGATTGTGATTGAATTGAGTCAACAACAATGGAAGACGTTGTTTACAATCATAAAATGAATATTTTTATTCATTTTAAAATTTTATTGGACTTTGACGCAAAGTTCTACCTCCGACTTAGAGTCGACTTTGTGAAAATAGGACATTTCCGTTAAAATAAATTTTTCTACATTATGATTTCATGATATTGTAACTGAATTGAGTTGACAACAATGTTAGACGTTGTTTCCAATTATTAAATGAATAATTTTATTTCATTTTAAAATTTTATTGGACTTTGATGCCAAATTTTACCTCCAACTTAAAGTCATCTTCGTGAAAATAGGGCATTTCCGTTAAAAAAAATTTTTCTACGTTATGATTTCATGATATTGTAATTGAATTGAGTTGACAACAATGTTAGACGTTGTTTACAATCATCAAATCGATTGTTGCTATTTATTTTAAAATTTTATTGGACTTTGATGCCAACTTTTACCTCCAACTTAGAGTCATCTTTGTGAAAATAGGGCATTTCCGTTAAAATAAATTTTTCTACATTATGATTTCATGATATTGTAACTGAATTGAGTTGACAACAATGTTAGACGTTGTTTCCAATTATTAAATGAATAATTTTATTTCATTTTAAAATTTTATTGGACTTTGATGCCAAATTTTACCTCCAACTTAGAGTCATCTTTGTGAAAATAGGGCATTTCCGTTAAAAAAAATTTTTCTACGTTATGATTTCATGAGATTGTGATTGAATTGAGTCAACAACAATGGAAGACGTTGTTTACAATCATAAAATGAATAATTTTTATTCATTTTAAAATTTTATTGGACTTTGACGCAAAGTTCTACCTCCGACTTAGAGTCGACTTTGTGAAAATAGGACATTTCCGTTAAAATAAATTTTTCTACATTATGATTTCATGATATTGTAACTGAATTGAGTTGACAACAATGTTAGACGTTGTTTCCAATTATTAAATGAATAATTTTATTTCATTTTAAAATTTTATTGGACTTTGATGCCAAATTTTACCTCCAACTTAAAGTCATCTTCGTGAAAATAGGGCATTTCCGTTAAAAAAAATTTTTCTACGTTATGATTTCATGATATTGTAATTGAATTGAGTTGACAACAATGTTAGACGTTGTTTACAATCATCAAATCGATTGTTGCTATTTATTTTAAAATTTTATTGGACTTTGATGCCAAATTTTACCTCCAACTTAAAGTCATCTTTGTGAAAATAGGGCATTTCCGTTAAAAAAAATTTTTCTACGTTATGATTTCATGATATTGTAATTGAATTGAGTTGACAACAATGTTAGACGTTGTTTACAATCATCAAATCGATTGTTGCTATTCATTTTAAAATTTTATTGGACTTTGATGCCAACTTTTACCTCCAACTGAGAGTCATCTTAGTGAAAATAGGACATTTCCGTTAAAATAAATTTTTCTACGTTATGATATCATGAGATTGTGATTGAATTGAGTCAACAACAATGGAAGACGTTGTTTACAATCATAAAATGAATAATTTTTATTCATTATAAGATTTTATTGGACTTTGATGCCAACTTTTACCTTCAATTTAGGAGTTGACTTTGTGGAAATAAGACATTTCCGTCGGAATGAATTTTTCTAAGTTACAATTTTATTAGATCATGATTAAATTTGGTAAACAACTCTAGAAGACAGTGTTTCCAAGTGTTGTATAAATTATATTAATCTATTATAAGATTTTGTTAGACTTTGAAGTAATATCTGACTTCCAAACCAGTGTCAGTCTTTTAAAATTTGGGTATTACAGTTGAAAAAAATTTTCTTATATTTTTTACTAAAAATTTCATGAAATCGATGACAAGTGTACTTTTTATATAAAAAAAAATCTAAATAATTATACACTTGTTATAATTAAAATATTTACAAATATTATTTTTAAAAAATAAATATTTAAATAATGTTATATGAAGCTATGTAGTATTATATTTTCATGTTACAATAGAAACATAGAAAAATATTAGTATAGCTTTGAAAAAAAATAAATACATACATGCATATACAACAACAACGACGAGGGTGTAGAAATTGTCCGATGCCAGAAAAAGAGAGGTCGATGAGGGGGCAACCATGCACAATAATTTACTGAATTGTTGGGTAAAACGAGCGTCCACTATTATAGCCAATGGGGCGGGGGGTACATAAGGGGAAAAATATATGTATATATAGTTGTTCGAGTAGAAAAATCCTGGACAAAAATTTTCTGTAGAAAAACGTATATATATTATAAAAGAAAAATAAAAAACGAAATAAAAATAAAGCTATTGCATTACTACAAAAACCACATTTCTTTTCAAAAACTCAAAGCTTTATATAAAAACTTTTTGGTATAGATTATGTATGTAGGTATAATCCATGCATTGGTAAATCGTTAGAAATAATATCGTGTATATATATATATATATGCATATGCACAAATGGATTCATATATACCTGTCGAAACTTTAGAGGATATAAAATCTTATTCATTTGCGGAGATAAAAACACGTTTCATAAATAAACTCCTAGTGAATAATTTTATGCAAAAATATAATATACACATATATATCAAGTCCGTTGAGATATTACATATGAATAAGAATTAAAACTAGTATATGCAGTGCTGAAATTTAGTGTCCAAGCTTAATTTGAGATTTCATATATCTAGACAAAATTATTTCAGTACTAAAACTCTGTATACGAAGTTAAAGTCAATCTAATTTTCTCAACTGACATTAATGATGATAGTATTATACTCATTTTGCATGAATCTAAAATTATTAAATTTAATGCAAGTTTATATTGATGTCTTTCATAAAAAATTAATATTATATAAATTTATGCTTTTATAATTTATTTATCAATTATTTTTTCTTCATTAATTTTACTTTTTTTTTTTTTTTTAATATTTAATATCTTTTTAATGATAAATGTTTTATATAAATTATTAATTTTTTTTTAATTAAATAATTTATTCATTCTCATTGAAATTTTTTATAAACGGTAAATTTTTATCGATACTATTATTATATTTGATGTCGATGACGTGTTATATATTATTAAAACATCTTTCACTGTTTTACATTGTTTGTTCGATCAACCTTTCACCAATAAAAAAAAATCTATCATCAAATTTATACTATCAAAAAAGATGAATAAATTTATTATTATGAATCGTTTTTTTATAATAAAATTGATGATGTGATATTTTCAACGTCACTTTTAATGCGGTCTAATTCAAAGCGAGAAAATAATAATCTCCATCAGAGGCTGTTATAAGTCTCTCAAGTAATCTAAATAAAATTTAAAAAAAATAAATAAACATGCTTGAGAGAGGATAAGAAACATAACATAGTATTATTTTATTTATTTTTTTTTTTGTCTCACTGCATCTACTGCATTTAATAGATAAATATTTCCATGACTTGGTATATATATATATATTAAATTCAATTAAAAAATCAGGGTGTCATGTATCAGCATAAAAAGTATATGGCATAAAATCACAATATATTTTTTTAATAATACAATAATAGAAAAAATAAAATTAAATTTAACAAAAGAAAGTAATAATGTTCATGGTATTATGATCATCAGAGTGAAATTTCATCACTAAAATTTATTCATACATCATTGACTTCAGTTATAATATACAAATGCTTTTTATAATAAATAGATATAAAAAATAACAATTTTTTTTTTAAATAATAACAAAACAATTGAGCAAGCTGCAAACCATTAATCATCATTTGTCGAATTTGTTATTTGGGGTGTAATACATACAGGATATTAGTTATGAAATGCAAAGCCACATGTGTAGAGTAAAAACCCATAAAAAAAAATTCATAAATAACGCGGTTAAATAAAAAATAAAAATAATAATGTTTGAACAAAGAGCCATCATGTGGTGGACTTTTGTTAAAAAGAATTTTGTGTTGCATTCGAAAGCAAAATGTCGAGGTTGAAATTAATCCTGGGATTAGGCGCCGCAGTGGCAGGGTTCAGTTGTACATTTTTTTATTTTATTTCATTTTTTTTTTTTTTATATTCCCTTATCCGATGGCTGTCGCACAGCCTGCTGTAGCAAATCGCATACCATTTCAAATAATATATATAGTTATATACATGTGTATGGCTTGTAGTAGGCAAAAGAGTACCAGAGTTTGAGCATGTAAACCAAGTGAAGCACATACGCATACATGTGTTAGTCAGTCGGCTTTCTGGATCAATTCAATCCTGGGTGAATTACCTTTTTTTTTTTACTCCCCTATTTTTTTATATATTATTGTTATTATTATTATTATTATTCAAACTATTATCATTATCGCAGTTTGTTTTTTTTTTTTATTTTTATTTTTTTGTACAAACATGCACCTGTCAGTCACCTACGCACAAAGTATATCCGACATTTTGGATTAATTGAACTGTGCTGATTATTACAAAAGCTTTTTACTGGAAAAAATATTTTCCAAATAATAAAAAACATTATTTAGAGCATGAAATTAAAATTTCCAGAGAAAAAAAATCAGTTATTATATTATTTATATTAAAGTTTAAATTATTATTATTATTTGCTATAATAATTTCAGTGATAAGACATAATGAAAAAAAAAAAATGAAGAAATATAATAAAAATAAATTAATATACAACTGTACTGACATTGATGAATATATTTCCCAGGCGATTTTAAAGCTCGTGCGAAATTATTTTTTCAACTCTGAACAGTGGTACTTTAGCCATATCGTACACTACGGGTGTGTTTCGCGGTTCTTCTTGACAGCAGGCGGTACATTTTACCTCCTTCTTCATGTACTGATGCAACTTGGAGGCAGGTAATTTGTTTCTTATCGTAACTCTACCATCAGATGAATACCAACTTTTCGTCGGTTATATATATACAAATACATATACCGCGGTATACATATATATAAGTCATGGGCGCGCGTGTTTATGAATTTTATTAAGATACTGAATAAAATATACATCAGTAGTTTTAGAGTCAAAAACTGTGGATGCTGACGCATCTTTTTTTTTTTTTTTTTGTAACATCAAAATAAAAAATAATAAAATATAATTATCATAAATATTATCAAAATATGTCTAGTGTATATATATATGTATATTGTTTAAAAGTCTTGTTTTTTTTTTTTATTTTTTTTTTTTTTCATGACATTTAAAATATATGGCATAAAAAAAATTATATATTCATAGAGTGTTAGTATTTTCAAGATCGGTCATTTGAGATTTAGCACGTTTATCCCATATTTTAAGTAACTTGGTGTATATAAGGGAGGTCTTGGCTTGTTTAACGAGCGGAAAGCGTTAAAAAATGAAGCAATCGAAGAAAAACTTGGTGCATGTCACGCCAAGTGAATAATCAAAAAAATAAAAAAAAATACATGTATTATTATCAAAGTTAAAAATGTTTATATATATACGTAATATGTATCAAAGTTAACAGTACTTTTATATATTGAGTGTAAGTTGATGCCTATTTTTAACGCTTGAAAAAAATCATCCCTTAAAAAGTCAAAACGTGTGTCGACGATATCGTTAAGACGAAAAAAGGTTAGTTGTGCTTGTTGGAATACTAACAGGCATATAGTTGGCTACAATTCCAATCTCTCTAGTTCGATTGTTGTCCTTCATTTTTTTTTTTTTTTTTACTCTCAAACTTGAATACATTTCATTTTCACCTTGTTACATACACCTAGCAGAATTTTAACCAGCTTATTTTTTTTTTTTTTTTGCACGATACCTAAAATTTCCTTGATTATTTCTTTTCTATTATTTTTTTTTTCATTGTTATTATTTTCTTGTATAGTTTCTTAGTTCGTGTTTACGTGTCTCAACCTTTTTTTTTTTTTTTATTATTAACACCATCTACAAAAACATAGAATTGTTAAGTGAGACTTACAACGGAAAACTAGAAAGAAAAAAAAAATAATCCAACTGTGTTTTACCGACACCTTATATAGCGTGAAAATAAGCTGCAATAGTAATACCCTACAGCAATTGTTACCTCGTCGAAATTCATGAATAACTAATATCTTTACTACAATATAATGATGAAAGCTATATAAAAGTGGGAAAAAAATATGAAATAATAGAAAATAGATTTTTAAAAATCGGTAAAGATGAAATAGTATTGATCAAATTATTTTATAAATGTGCCAAAGGGCGAAAAAATTATAACTATACCCTTGTAGTTATAATTTAGTCTTTGAATTATTTTTTTCCATTTTCAAAATAAAAATAAATAAATATAAATATTTCCATTGACAAGGGCTTTAAGTGATTTTTCGCTCTATTCAAAATTGATACTTTAGCAACCTTTTATATTTATATATCCTTTTTTTTTTTGTTGTTGTCAATGGATAGCGCACAGTGCTATTTTGTGATTTTTCTATAAAGTATTTTTATAAAAAGATGTGTATGATAAATACATTCGAAAAGACACGACACTATAATACAAAGATGTATAGAATTATATTTTTTTTATTCTTATATTTTACTTCCAAAAATGGACATATATACTTATAAATAATAACAGTCTTTATATTATATCTGAACGAAAGGATTTTGTCTACTTTGCACGCAGTTTTTTTTTTTTATTCCCTTTTATAGGCGTAGGATATATTTTTTTTTTTTGTATAGTAAACACAAAAAAATAATAAATGGTACATTATTAATGCCCAACAGTCTCAATAAAAATAAAATAATTTTCATATTACATAGTAATTTATAAAATAAATTCCATTCATTAGTGAAAACAATGATAAATTGTATAAATTTCTATAAAATTAATCGCTCAATACAATATAGTTAATATTTTATTTTTTTTCTAACAATTTAAATGGTTCAATAATATAATAAAAATAATATCATACTAGTCTACTTTGGTATAAAATTAATTTATAAAAGTTTAAAATCGCCAACGTTTTATATTACAAGGACCTTCTATACAGTGAAAATCCGACAAATTGAAGGTATGAATATACGACATTCTTTTGTGTTTAAAAGTTCTATCACTTGGTCTTTAACTAAGATAAAGTTCGTTTCAATCAACTACCTCATCTTGCTCTTCTTCACACAAAGCTTCATTCATCGCAATCTAGCTATGTATATATACATTTTACTAAAAGGAACTGCATATATACTGCTGCTACTGCAACTACTTCAACAGACTTTTGTATAAAATTGAACAAGAAAAGAGCGCTAGCATAGAAAACTGCAGTATGTTGGACTTTTCAACGGCAAACGATTGAAAAGCCAATGCCCATTTTCAATTCTACATTTATACATTCATAGAATAAAATTGCATTGAAGATA
This sequence comes from Lysiphlebus fabarum, assembly GCA_011426435.1. Classification (NCBI taxonomy): domain Eukaryota; kingdom Metazoa; phylum Arthropoda; class Insecta; order Hymenoptera; family Braconidae; genus Lysiphlebus; species Lysiphlebus fabarum. The sequence goes on from WSYQ01000110.1 coordinate 33,709, forward strand.
CAGTATACATATTTTACATATATATAACCAATACATAATATACTTATTGAATATACTATATCCGTCATACATATACTCAATTTTGTTGAAAAGAAAAAATCTCTACATTTGAATTGAATTGAATATTAAAAAAAAAAATAAAATTTTAATGTCACTATATATGAAAACATTTGCATATTTCACACTATAATTTTAATACAATTAAATATATACATAAAGTAATGACAAAAATAAATTATTCTATTTATAAACAAATAATTTGCAATGTTAATTTTTATTTTTTCAATTTCATATAATTTAATTTAATCTTTTTATTTTATTTGCTATTAAAAAAATAAAAAGTTATTATACATAAAAAAAAAAAGAGCGATTACCTATCAATTGATATGTTGATATTCTTGTAAAACATTAAATTTTTATTGCGGTATATATATGTGTATACAATTGTATGTGTATTTATACATGTAACAAGGTCGTATCCAAGAGAATGAGTTATGGATGTTGGATTAACGCAAGTGATGTTGGCACACCTGCTAGCCCTCTGTGCACTACTAGCTTTCCCGGGTGTTTGTCAAGGATACACATAGAGTGATGAAGGGAAACCAAAACAAGAACGTTGACGAGGGGGGTTGTAGGGCATGGGGTTGTAGAAATGAAAGATGAATTGTGGCTAACAATCTCACACCCTGTTTGAGCCAAAAAAAAAAATGACAATTTTTATTTAAATATATAAACAAAGAACAAGACAAAACATTAGCATAAATGAATTTTTTTTTATTCTCATCATATTGTTTTTATATGTATATTTAAAAAAAACATACAATATTTGTGTATATAGATTTAAAATAATATTTTAGCTGGATTATTACTGATGATGGAAATTTTTAAACAGCTTATGTTTGTCGCACTTGAACGCCTTGTATTATGCAAACTACATGTATCCCCAACACATTCTTACTTTTGCACCCTATTATGTCTGCATTTTTCTTTTTTTTTTTTTTTATATCAATCGTTTTATTTACTTTTTTTTTTTTTTAATGTCTGCACCGAGCCCTCTTGTTATACACCCCCACAAAATGAATGCAGCCCTTCAAGATCGTTGAATTGTCGTCGTCGTCGTCATCGTCGACGTCGAAGTTTGTATTTTACCATTTTTACCCTGCCAACACGTGAGAATAGGCCCTGTAGATTCTTTACATATATATATATTTTTTTTTATTTTCTTTTTTTCATTTACACAATTGAATAGTAGAGGACAAAAAAAAAAAAAAGTAATCGAGCAAATATATAGAGAGAACAAAATAATTTCAAAAATACGTTGTCATGGTGACATTGTGAAAAGTAATAATAAAATTGTATACATATATATACCTTTCTTTGGATTTTATCTAATGACACAATGTAAATTAAATACATAAAAAATACTAAGACATAAAGATAGAGAAACTTCATACCCTAGACAATAAAAAGTAATTAGGTTGTCTGTATAAAAATAAAATAAAAATACCGCGAAAAAATCTTCTTATTTTCTTATTATCATGAAACTTAAACAATATAAAATAATAAATATTTTAAAAGTAAAACCATTCACGATTTTAATTATGCAGCAATGAAATATTACAACACTGTTAAATATAATATATAAAATATTTTGAATATAAAAAATTTAATTACATTATTTTCAAAAGCATATACAAATTATTATAATACAATGAAATTTAATAAAAAAAAAAAGTATTTATTTTTCATCACTAAAAAATGCTGAATAATAGTATAACAATATTTAAATTTTAAAAATGAATTATCCACAATTTATTTGAATTCAATGCTCGCTCGGTGTGTATTTATATATGTAGTGTTGTGTTCAACCTACATTGAATGAAATAGAAATGAGATCGTGATGTATTTTAAATATATATATAGAACATATTCGACATGTATAATGACATTAATGTCAGAAATGTGGCTGTCAAAGAAAATATATACATACAAACCACCTCAAAGTCAATGCTCAAATATGAATTTATAAATACATTTAAATATATACTTCCAACTATGATTGAGTATAATCATGAAATTTCATTAACAATAAATTACTTTTACTATTTATTTTTAAATATAAATATCAACATTATAATAATAATCATTTAAAAACGGAAAAAATAATAATGTAATAGAATAAATAAGGGCATATCATGTGAATCAAGCAATTTAATTCTGCAAACAATCATGTATTCTCTACTAGGACAAATATTGATTCAGTCTCGTTCTCATTTTAACCATAATTTGTCACTGTTCTGTATTCACTCTGGTACATATAAATATATATAAAGGATATACATATTTACCTTTTATTAATAAATTTTATATAATACAGGATGTATACATAATTTTTTTTTAATTCGATGTTTTATCATTTTTTTTTTTTTTGAATTCTCGTACAATTGTGGTGATATAAATCTGACTTTTCTTCTTAACATTGTAGGCTTCCCTTTCTTCTGGGTGGTATATATGTTTTACTTTATTTTTTTGTTATATTTATTCTTTTGTATATGTAACAACCATTTAATCCTTCTTTTGCCTTTGCCTAGTGTCATGGTAAATCATCGTATCCGCATTTTGTTGTCACCTCAGTTATACCGCAAAGGAACATATAGCCATATTTATTATATCCAACAATTTTATACCTTTTGAATTGAAATCAAACTACCCACGCGTGAAAATCAATTTCATCTAAATCGTTATTTTTTTTTTTTTTTTTCGACAAATTATAATATATATTTATTTTTTATTCGTCATCTCCGTGAAAAAAATGTTAGTGATGTATATATATATGATTGAATAAAATTAAAGGTCACACATTTGAAATGAGGATTATAAGCACCCACGGTTTTGAAGAAATAAAAATATATAAAAAATAATCTTCAAAGGCGTGAGAGATTTTTTTTTTATTAACAACGATGCCAGATATCTTTTACTTGAATCCAGTCTTCTAATGACTACATATTTTTTTATATTTATTATTTTACATTTGCATTGAGAGATCATTAGTTTAGCTGTTTAAATTAATTTACTAAAAATAAATAAATAAATATTTCAGTTATATATACACATTTGATGATTATTTTCAGGAGAAATAATTTTAGATGTTTTTACGATTTGTAAAATTCAATGATCAACGTGTCGTTATATACTTATACGAGGCGCGAATAGTGGTCGTTATTACTTTTGTGGAGGATGTGACATTACATACAAGTCGTTTCACACTTAATCTTATATACTATATACTATATGTATATGTATAAATTTAACCATCAATTTCTCTGCGTATAAGCAAGTTTATCGATTTATTCAACTACACATATATACCAAGATTTTCTTTTATATATCTAGTTTTTATTTATTTATTTTTGTACATCATTTTGCCCATTTATTTATTTATTTTTTATTTTTACCTCGTTTCTTCTTGTCACCACTTTATGTATATGTATTTTTCTATATATAAATATGTGAACAATGCACAACCTCCAGTTACTCGTCAATTTTACGACGTGTTCATCCTTTCGAAACGTCGTGGCCAAACAGCCAATTTGTTCACTACGAACATTTTGTTATTCGTCTCATTCCACCCTCAGGTTTATTTATTTTATTATTTTATTTTTTTATTTTTTTTCTTTATGCATCGTCATTTACACGCGTCTTGATCAAGCACTTTTTATGATAATCGAATTACTCACAATAGACTTGAAAAATATTGCTCATTCATTCATGAAAAATTTAAACTTTCCTGTTTTCCTATTTTTTATAATAATAGCAATATATATATATATATTTTAATCAATTTATTAATGATGAATTTATTATATATATATATATATATTTACATTGTAAAAAGTCAACACCATTCACAAATTATTTCAAAATTATTTATTATTTTAAAATTATTATTTATTTAAATAATAATTGCAATTACATAATATATATTTTAAATATTTAGTTTAACAAGTCACTTATTTTAATAATATATATTAATTATATTGTCAATAATTATTATTGGTATATTAATTGATAATATTGATTGTTAAAGTCATTCAATTTCCATGAACCTATTCATTAATTGGAAGTGCTGATGGCTGTGACATAATATGCGTACAATTGCGAGATTTAATTGGGAGGGACAGATTATATGTGCGTGTTGGGGCCCCGCGTACTGTTCCAATTTTGGTTATACATCAGTTGGCAATTACTGACAAGTTCGTTGTATATAATATACATATATATATAACTATGTATATTAAATATACAATTATGGATGTATATATATGCATATATATATACTGAGCTAATAAATATATTGACATATAGAGTAGTAGTTGTATAGTAGGAGGAAGAGAAGAGATGACAGTTGGCAAGTGGCTTTCACGAATTATTATTTGTGTCATCAGTCAATGGGTTTATCATGTGACTAGTAAAATCTAGATCACTACTTATAAGACCTATTATATAAATTATAAACATCCGAGTATCATCATTATCATCATCATCATCATATAGCAATCGAAATCATTTGAAACGTGTATCATACTGTTGAAATTTTCATCTAAACATAAATTTTTTCAACAACTTTTTCTCACTACAATAATCGGCTTTCATGACTATCTTACCTCCGTAATATTTTATCTTTCGATATATAAGATTATCAAAATAATTTTTAACAATTACCTGATTTTAAAATCATACAAACTGCGACAGATATACATATCTATAAAAAAGGTGTCAATGAAATTTTTTTAAATTATCAAATAATGTCAATGTAGATTTGAATATATATATATATTTTATTTTAAATATATAAATATCATATATCTGGTATTATTTAATGATTTTTATGAAATTTAATGGACATATCTTGTTTCATATATACAAATACAAAAGGCACATTAAACGTATATCAAAATAGCTTATCCATTCGTTTTGCACTCGGGGATTTTATCGTTGCAATATATATTCCAGCATATGGTTGGCTGTTCTTTTTAAATTTTCATACCCCATTTTATATATATATTTTTTCACTTTATTATTTTATTAATCCCCAAAAACATGTAGAATATCGCCATCAACGGTTGGCAATTTGAATGAAAAGAGGGGTATATGTATACTGTAAAAGAAAAAGTAAAAAAAAAATATATCTTTGTACCCTCGGGGAATGAATGAGTTGAAAAGAGATAAAAATTATAAAAGTGAGTGAGAAATATTTATTAAAGTATATCAGCAGTAGCATCGAATTCTCATCTGCAGACATAAATGAGAATCAGACGAGCGACGATGCCTGAGGGACAGCATATCGCATATGAATCGGCATATTTTACCTTGGTGCGTTTTCGTAACAACCATTATTGGAATTTTAAATATATATATATATACATGTACTGTATATAATATAGTATATATATATTTATACTGCATTGAATGCACATCAAAGTGAAGACACTTTGTGCCACTTTATATATATTGGTGTTATTATCGAAGACGGACCTATTTTCCTTCTTCATCTTGTCCTCAGTGTTGAAAATACCATTGCTGTCAGTAATGTAGCTCAGACAAGAAGTCCCAATGGGAATCAAGTATTTTTCCTTAACAACGTTTTCTCGTTTCACAAAAAAAATAAAAAAATAAATAAACTAGTAAAAGTAGAAAGTACCTAGTTCCAACAAGACAGGAAAAGGAAGAGCAAAAAATAAATGACTGCTACATATAGTGAAGCAATATAGTTGGTGTGGTAGAATATTAGTGGTAGATGGGAAAAAGGCAAAAGGTGAAAGACATAAAACAGATAAAATAAATGAAAAAAAAATTGACAAAAAATATAAACGAAACAATTGAAGAAAAGAAATGATAAAAAAAAATAGTAGATAACAATTGGCAATCAACGACAAAATACAATTAAAGCTTTTTTTATTATTTTTTTTATTTTTTTAAACAAAGTAAATTATTTCAATTATATACTTATGTTAATTTTTTACCGTTTTTTTGTTAGTTATTATTGTTCTAATTTAAATATTGAGATACACAAGTATAAATGAAAATTGATTTTTTGCAATTTAAATTGTTTCTCAACTATATGCCATCTCAATATTTTTTGTATATTATAAATATATGCACTGTTTGATTGTATAAATCTGGGTAAAAATTTTAATGAAACGAATATATAAATATATTTATACATGCTACAGAAAAGACATGATATCCGGCATCGTCATGTCATTTATTCAAGCCCTGTTTGTTATAAATGTTGACAGCTTTGACTATCGACTTTACCACTTTTCTCTACCTGCATATATATACATTCACATAATATATATATACATATAAATTCTACAATTCGTTTTCTCTTCATTTATTCATTCGTTTTTCAATTCGTTCGTTCGATGTGGCTGATTGATTGAAGGTAAACGAGCAAAACCATAGAAAGGGTCTCCAATACTTTATATATATATAAAATGATTGGGATGAAACGTCATATAATATTCACCATCAGATATGGAAAATTCAATCATCTTTTTAAAACTCGTTCTCTTCTTAATCGTTATCATAAATCTGCCACAGGGCTTGTTCGTTATTTAGAATCTCGATTGTCCTTATAATTCTTTAATTCTATATTAGTTTTATACAATTTTTTTTATTATTATCTCTAAATTTTTATCTCACTTTTTGTAGTGGTTTTTCAATATATCTATTTCATGAATATATTACTATTTAATTTAATTAGTAATTGAGTTTTTGTATTGGTTCTTGAAAAATATTGTAATAGGATACTTTGATAAAATTTTCAATATTCTACTGTGCAATTGTTTGCAATTTAAAATCTTTAGCTCTGTATGTATATTTATATACATTAAATACATAGCCAGAAGATATATATATATAAACTTACTCATCTTTATTGCCAAAAGGCTCTTACAATTAGACACAACCATGTAACCAAGAAAAGTGTATGTTTACAAAACGTGCAATGCTTGTTGAGAGTATATATATTTGATGCAGCTCTGGGGGAAGTAACAAAATGCTCGTGTACATCATGTACATCAGCAAAATAACGTTTCCGTTTGTTTCATATATTTATACAACTCTCATGGGATAAGTTATATCAACAAATGTACATATCTATATGACTATATATATATATTTACATGTGTGGCTACATCATTCTCGACTATGTTCCAATTAAGCTAATGTTGTCAGTTTTGCCTCTAGCTAGCCGCGTTTCGCGAGAGTCCATTTCACTTTGATGCCATGGGGACAAAAACACTGGACGATCGAGAGCAAGACCACTAATTGATAATTAGGAAAGTTTCTCGTTCATGTACGCCCGTGGTTACTGTGTACATACACTGCAGTCACAAACTAAAAACTTGTTTTTTTTTTCTTTGTCTATTTATTATATTTACATGAACATGTATATATGTCATAAAATATACATATACACTACATATTACAAATACAATGACAAACTTACAAATTTTATATATGAAATTCAATAAAGAACGTTGACTGAATCTTATCAGCGAATTCTAACCAATGAAGTTTTAGTTTATATCAACATGACTAAATGAGATAGAGAATTACTATAACATTGCAGCCATATAGTACGGAAATTTGTCCTGTTTCGCATGGAGAGATCTGATTCTAATTTAATATCAATTCTGTTACACACGGTAGTTCTTGTGTTTTAGTCTTTTGTACAATATATATATGATTAAATATATATTTCTTTGTATTAGGGTTAGGAAGCCCTAAAGGTATATATACACTGGCAATTTTTGTAACGAGCAGCCAAATATAAAAAGAAAAATTTTTAAGAAAAAAATATTTTATTTAAAGGAAGAAAAATAAATAAAAAAATCCTTTGTCGCCCTTTGTCACTTGATACTTTGATCATAATTTAAGTGGCCTTTCCTATTAAGGTAGTTCTACGAATCACTTGAAGCGTTTTCACTTTAAGCTTCTTTACACTTTCATTATTCTTCAGTAAATTTCTTAATTTTGTTATGGCTTGCTTTCTTTATAAATTCATTGAAATTTACACTGTCACGTCTGTGCTATTATATTTTCATCAAATTACGTTACAAGTATTTTACATATAGAAAATTATAAAAACAATAATGTGAATGTGAAAAAAATAAAAACAAAAAAATATAAAGTGTTATACTTTCTATTTGATAAGAAAATATATATGATATCTTAAAGTCTTTGTAAGATTCTTAACTTGAACAATGAGACAAAGTACGTGCACATTGTCACGTTCTCATGCTCAGTAATGATTTCCGTTTGAATAGTAGGTATTGTACACCTTATATAAGAAAAGTGCTTGCCTCTTCGATGAAAACAAATGATTACTACCCATGTATATAGCTAAAAGCTGAGCTAAAGTACAAGTACATATAGACTTATAGATATATATAATAATCAATGTGGTGCGATTAAATTCATGTTGGAATATCTGTGCAGGTGTCACTATTTTTTTGTCAAATATATATATGTGAATTGGTAGAGTTCAACTTCCGTTCTCGCAGGTGCCCTACAGTAAACGTTGAACGACATAAGATGATAAAGTCCCCTGGAATTCTTTACATATTCACACAATAAAAAATCCCTTTTTTTTCTACTTTTGCTTTTGCTGCTGTTAAGTAAAAGCAAGACCAGTTTAAAATCGCTTGAGTGATTCCATCCAATCCGATAGGCTCTTTTCATGACGCCATTTTACCTCGAAGAGAATCACTTGGTGAATATACTTTTTATACATATATATATATAAGTACTTGTATGCTAAATTTATATAGGCATAAGGAGAAATGCATGTGCGTGAGTTTTGCGTAAAATGGGTGTCAATCTGAGGTAGGCGTGTCTACCATCAACCTAATTATATACATATATATGCAATAACTGGATCGGGTTTATAAAGTTAGTTAGTTGGAAGGGGTTCAATTCAAAATTCCGACACAATATTTTATATACTAAATGAGCAATACCAATAAAAATTAGCAATCAAGATTTAACATTCATAGGTATAAAATTATTGTTCTTAATTTGCAAAATTGAAAATAAATTTGATCTTAAAGTTGATTAGTATGCATACGTACATATATCTTTATTTGATCTTTTTTTATATAATTATTTTTGAAATCATCAATTCAAATTGAACAATTTGTAATTATATATATATGAAAGACTAATTATTTCTCTTTAAATATTGAAGTTTGCTCATTTTAAAATCTCTATATTCAGTTTGTTGAATGATGCTTATCCTGAATACACAACGAGAAACATTTCTGAGTCAATATGCAGCTGCTTTCTGATTTCGTATGCAGTTTGAATACCCACAATTGATGGAAAAAAAAAAAATAACAAAAACAACCCATAATAAAAAATGATATTTGTATCAGCACTTTGAAAATTTGTGGTTTTAGAAAATTAGTATACAACATATCATACTTTGATAAACAGCTGAATATATCTTAGCACACTCAGAATAACTACAAATTTGTAGAAAATCGTGAATTGCAGTTTTCGTATTTCTCTGTTGCATCATCTTTTGTACTTAATATGCTTGTGCAATGTCTTTGTCAATTAATAAAACAGGCAATTGTTTTGATTACATATTATATATATAAATCAGCATAATTTTAGTTTGTTTTGTTTAATTTGTAGATCTTTATTTACAATAAAATTTAAAGATAAACAAAGTTTTATTTCTCAATGTTGTTGATTTAAATTATTATATTGCAATATTTTTTATTTTAAAAATAGAAAATATTTCATTTGACAAATGTGCAATATTTTACTCAAAAAAATGTTATACAATTTGAAAAATAGAAAAATTAATCATACTAAAAGAGACAAGTAAATATATATTGTGATGAAAAAGACACACATAAATAATCCAAAATTTTAATAGTAAACTTGTTGTACCGAATGCCCATTTATTTTTTATCTCATCCAACTTTTTTTTTGAATTATTTTTTGCTTGTTTCATAAACTGATAGAGCTTTCTTTCTTTATATATATATTATACTTATAGTATACCAATACTTTTTGTATCTTTTTTATTGCTATAATTTTACTTTGTTTTTATATATATGTATACCACAATCTTGCAAATTTTTTTATTTTTTACAAAACTCTGCGCGCGTGTCTGATAGTTAGGGAGCCCATCGTGCTTTTACTTACCTCATTGCATAAGTCGTGGAAATAGGCCCGATCGATTGGTATTGATGCCCTGAACACGAAAATAACAATGGCCGACCATTTGGGTGGAAAGACAAGTGGCGGCCAGCGGTCAAAGTGGGTGTATGAGGTATGAAAATTTACCTCATTGCATAAGTCGTGGAAATAGGCCCGATCGATTGGTATTGATGCCCTGAACACGAAAATAACAATGGCCGACCATTTGGGTGGAAAGACAAGTGGCGGCCAGCGGTCAAAGTGGGTGTATGAGGTATGAAAATTTACCTCATTGCATAAGTCGTGGAAATAGGCCCGATCGATTGGTATTGATGCCCTGAACACGAAAATAACAATGGCCGACCATTTGGGTGGAAAGACAAGTGGCGGCCAGCGGTCAAAGTGGGTGTATGAGGTAAGTAAACTTACCTCATTGCATCACTCGTGGAAATAGGTCCAATCGCTTGGTATTGATGCCCTGAATATGAAAATAACAATGGCCGACCATTTGGGTGGAAAGACAAGCGGCGGCCAGCGGTCAAACTGAACTTACCTCATCGCATTAAAGTGGAAATAGGTCCAATCGATTGGTATTGATGCCCTGAATATAAAAATAACTATGGCCGACCATTTAGGTGGAAAGAAAAGTGGTGGCTGACGGTCAAAGTGGGCGGCCAACGGTCAAACTGAACTTACCTCATCGCATCACGATTTGAAATAGGTCCAATCGATTGATATTGATGCCCTGAATATAAAAATAATAATGGCCGACCATTTAGGTGGAAAATTTTTGATGGCCGACCAAAA